>CATIWQ010169910.1:0-13240 GCA_949673415.1 Euphorbia schlechtendalii | reverse complement strand
AGAATGAAGAATGAGTTAATATAGATATGAAAGATTAGAGAATCTAAATATATAGATTTTCCCTATGAAATAAGGATAGCAGAGAAAACATGCAAGTTCAACAAAGATGTTACAATTCACTAAACTAATCTAGCAGACTCGGTTCAAATTACCAAGATGTTCAATTATTCGCTGCAGAGCAACACATGAAATAACTTTTCTAAACCTAGCACAAACGAATTAAGACAATTATATAAACCTGGACAACATAAATACTATGCTTAGTACGGGTCGCTCTCACATAGCCACATTTAGCAAGTTACCATTCTAAAAATGTTGGCTCACTAAATAGCATTATATCACAGATCCAGTGATTATACACGATATTGTCAACCCCGAAACTTCTCTTCAAATTAAGTCCAACGCATATAACTTGATTAATAAAAAAGACTTAACATGAAATACAGATTATGACACATAGACATATCATAAACTTCCAAATAGAAAGTATAAGTAGAAAGCAAAGCAAAGTTGTAAGGTATGCAAGTGAAAGCTAAAGTTGATCAAACAGTATCCACTCTTTAATGGAATTCGTCAGTTCCCGCAATTCCTGCATCGGCTTTGAATTTGGTCTCAGCCAGTACAAATCCTCCGCTAGGATGCTATTCCTTGTGAATATCGAACAAACGAATATTGAAGAATGACAACTTTTATTGATAAGTGATTTGCAAGTACACTTATACAACAATCGCTCAAGAATATAGAGAAATCTAATGATCGAAACAAGGATTCAAATCAATTAAACATTTTCTCGCTAACACTCATGAACGTAGCAAATTCTCTATCTATACACACACTATATCTCATTCATGCGCTCTAATGCACCACTTGCTGCTGCACGAAATTGTGAGGTCTTGAAGCCCTATTTATAGAGTTCAAAGGGTTTCGTCTATCCATACGAAGAGTTATGTCCATTGGTGAATGATTGCATCACTACATTGTGATTGGTTGAGAAGCTTCAATCTAATCCACAATGGATTGGCACCTTTTCATGATTGGTTGGCTTTTGATAGGTGTCTATTCATTGGTAGTTGATGGCGATTGATCATTCTTATCTGGTGGTTGGTTGTTAAGAAGATTAAACTAGAAAACCATCTAAGTCATGACCGTGATATACAAGTCACGACCGTGAATCTTTGATTGGTAGATTTATATTTTGAAGAAGAACAAGTCACGACCGCGAATGATTATCACGATCGTGAATTGTATTTTTCTTTAGAAGTCTCCTTGTAACTTAACCGATCTTTGAAAGCTTCGATCCAAAGCCAAATCTTTAAGTTCTAAACATCTTTTTGCACCTTTTTCACTCTTTTTTCATAGAATTCCACTTTAGATCGTTTTACTCCCAAGATTTACCTAGTATCTGCATTTTCATAAAAAAACAACTACATACCACTTGAAATCTTTTATACGAAGTATAAAAATGACTTAAAATATAGTGTTTAGTGTGTAAAATTATTATGATAAAAAGTGTAATTATAAACTTATCAATCGATGATGTGGACTATAATGAAAGTAAAGGGTACCAGGTTTTCCCTATAGAAACCAAACATGGCCAAATATCTTATATAAAGAATGGGAATGTGATGCATGTTTCTCGAAATGGAAAAATTTATCAAGACGATATAGGGAGGGTTATTTAAATTGATGGAAGATAAAATGAACCCAACCTAAGGACCTTTCACCACCCATGGAAGGATAATGAGAGGGGGAACCTATTGTAAAAACCTTGAAGCAAACTTAGGACAAATATAATATTTTGCAACTATTGATCGAGTGAATAGACCAAAAGGTTGCTTTTGATAAAGAAGTTGATGGAAATGCTAGCTACCCCGACTACTTCCCCTATCTAGATTGTAACTTATTGGTAAGAGGATTCCACCTAAGACCTTCAAACCTATTACCTTTACTCCCCTTTACATTCCTTTGAAAGGAGTTTAGCATAATAGGGCATTTTTTTCATCAAGGTTAAAATTGTTTGATAAAGACATTCTATGTGTAATGGTGGACGATGGATCTACTCTAAACTTATGTCCACTTAAGATTCTGCCTCATATCGATCTCTCAATGGAAATGTTGAAACACTCAAACACCATCACCAATGCATACAGTGATTCAAAGAGGGAGGTCTTAGGGTCTTTTAAAGTTGAAGTAATTGGTAGGGACGTAGCTACATGAGTACTATTTACCTAACTAGATAGTCTTGTTACTTTCTCACTATTTTTGTGTCAACCATGAATTCACTCACTAAGGGAAGTCTCATTAACACTCCACCAAAAGATTAAGTTAGCCTTTAAAGGGAAACTGATTACTTTCAAAGCCGATAAAGAATTTATCATTTAGATGATAATGGGAGAACTGTTTGGTGTGGCCATGATCATGAAAGCTAAAGAGCAGGTAGTAAAAAAGAGATATGCAACTTGGGTAGCAAAGTACTTAGCATGGAAAGGATATAAATGTGGAAGAGGTCTAGGATGTGAACTATAAGGAGAGCCATTACGTCCAAGGATTAACACTCAAAAGGGTAAAGGAGGACTAGGCTTTCCTATAGGGGGTAGAGTAAAGAAGATGCATTAGAACTACAATGAGATGGTTTCTATTTGTAAACGAGGAAATGAACGTAAGTGGGGATGAGATTTCATGCTTTGAGATCTTCAACGAATACTATAGTTTTGACAAGTGTTGCTTCTATGGAAAAATTTTGGTATGCTTTAGCTTAAATAATCAAGAAGAGGGGGGTGAATGTGATTACTTGGTACTTTTAAAGATTTATAAACATTTATTCCAAGTTAGTTTTTAGATGTGTGCTGAGTGGAGTATAATGTGGGCTTAAGTCAAAAAATTGTAAACTACTCAACTTCGCTAATTTAGTTTACTTTTAATCTGTGTTGAGTAAACTACTTATCTTAGATTGGTTTTTCAAGTGAATATGATAAAACACAAAGATGATGAAATGAGTTAACACTATAAAGGCAATAAAGCAGATAAAGGAAAGAGTACATCTTAAATTTATCCTGGGTCAGCCCCTAGCCTACCTCTAGTACTTGGATTCCTTTCCAAGCTTGAATCCACAAGTGATTCCTTCCTTCAATAGGTGGAGAACCCTTTACAATGGGTAGACACTTACAGAAAGTACCCTCCTTTTTAGCTAACACTTAATTTCTTAATTTAAGTACCCTTCCTAAACTAACTCATAGATTTTCTAATGAAAATTTAACAAATGATGGATTTCAACTTATAAAAGTCGTTGAATCCATTTACAATGAATAAAGATTAGCTAGACTCTAAGTTAATCTTATCCTCTCTTACAAATTGATTTAAAATGAGCGTTTACTTGACGATTGCTTGAATTTGGAATTTCTGAATGCTGTTATTTCTTGGATAGTAGTTTTAGCTCTTATGAAATTCAAGGTGATTCACCAAATATGAATTCCTGCTTTAGTCTTCCATTTATACTTGAAGGTGTTAGAAGTAGCCATTACAAACTTCTCATCCTGATTTGCTCTTTAATTTCTCTTCTCTTCATTGCTTTCAAATCTGCCTGTTTGAAACAGATTGTTGGATGTTTAGAGATAGAGATTTTGAATGTTGAAGCGCGAGATTAATCCATTAATCTTGATGCGTCAAAAACTCATTTGTTCAAGAAAATTCATTTTGAGTGATAGGCACGCTAGATGCAACATGGAAGCTTGTAATTTGTTAGATTTCTGAAATTACAGAGTAGTGTGAGGACACTTGAAAAATGGTGCATGTTAGAAGATGCTTTTTTGCATTGGACACATGTGAGGAATCTCTGACATTCCGTACTAACACCTTTTGGTTTTGAGGACCACATCATATCTTTTTAGTTTCAGTGCTTTTTACTTGATTAGCATCAAAAGAATATTTTATCTTCCATAGATAGAGTTAAAAGCACACTTGTCATAGTATTCCAAGTGTCAAAGATAACTCAACTTTCATTAGATAAAAGTAACTTAGCTTCACTGAGTTATATTACATAAATACGTAGTACTCAACTTACCACAACTTTTCTTACTATAAACCATGACTTAATTAAAACTCAGTAAACTAAGTTGTTTTTCCTAAAACAAACTCAAGTAAACTTTTATAATGAAGAGTCTACTTAGTTACTAATTAATTTCACTATCCTAGACAATTTGTTATTTCTAAAATGTTTAAGTACTATGAAATACTATTAACTTGGATTCAATAATCTCCCCCATTTTAGAATAAATTAAAACAAGGTAGTAGAAGAAATTAATTAAATAAGTAGACTATGACTATAAGAAAAACCTGGTAAGTGATGTAAGACTCCCCCATATTGAGTGAATTCCATGGTCAATACAGACTCCCCCACATAGAGTGGATTTTCTTCAATTAGCATCAGTTCCCCTATACTTGGAGAACTTTAACTTAAGACTTTAACTTACTCAGCTTCTCCTTTGAACTTGGTCTTAGTTAATTCCTGCAACAACTTATAAGCAGAAAAAGCACATAATATATCACAAGTTAAGAAGCTCTTAACTTTTGATAGATACTTGTAATTTTTTCATTGATAAATAAAATTTAGTTAGTACATTAGGAGTGTCATATAGTAAATTTTACAAACTAAGATTTATTACAAGAGTTCTATTCTAAGATCTATCTACGGGTGTGATAAAGGGTTGATGTTGAGATGATGATATGGCACCTCTAGAGTATTGTTAATGATGATGTTGTTGTTGTTGTTATTGTAGATGATATGGCCCTAGAGAATCATTCACTTTATGTTATTAGGCAACACGTTTGGCATCTTCTACTTCTTTCTCCCCCTTTGTTATCTACTCAGTCACAATTTGATTGAGATAAATATTAACGGTGTCGATCGTAGTTTGAAAATCTTCTTACTTTCTAATTATGGCTGGTGAGATCTCTATCTCTAGCTGCTCCTTTCCCTTTCTTGAGAGAACATCTTGATTATTAAACTCTTGTAGCTACATGTGATGGAATTTAGTCAAATGAGCGATTTATTGAATCCTTAGCAAGTAAACTATTGAAAGCATTATAGAAGACATCTAAAGTTAGCTGCAGAAAGGCAATCTTCAATTTTGCTTCAATGTCAACAATCCTAGGACATGTTAAATGTAGAATTCCAACTGCCTAATCTATGTCCTTCGCATCAGGATCTGTAGTGCTCACCAAATGTTATACATTCTCTCGAAGTTAATGAAGTTGATCCTTCAGAGCATTCAACTTCTAATGTATAGTGAGATGTTCACCACTTTTCCACTGATAAGTTTAATAACTAATGGTTCTGAAAACTTGTTCGTGAGACTTGGCTCCACTCGTTTCGTAAGGCTTGTCCTCAATAATGGTGCTAAAAACTTGTTCACGAAAAATGTAGGTGTTGTCAATACCTCTTATCAAATAGAAAAATGATGATAACTGCAAGTATACAATTGCGATGTAGTTTTAAAAGATATCGAACCCACAGGGAAGGAATTAGGTCTAAGGATCAACAAGGAAAGACAAAGTAAAAGAAAATAAAATTAGATTTGAGAATTTTTTGGATAGGAAGATTAGAATGAAAAGTTGAGTAAATATAGATCTGGAAGATTAGAGAATCTAAAAATATAGAATCTTCACTACAAACAATTATAGTAGAGAAAATATGCAAGTTCAACAAAGATATTACGACTCACTAAACTAATCTAACAGACTCGGTTCAAAACACTCAGATGTTCAATGATTCGTCGTAGAGCAACACATGAAATAACTTTTCTAAAACTAGTGCAAATGAAATAAGAAAATTATATAAACCTGGACAACATCAATACTATGCTTAGTACGGTTCGCTCTCACATAGCCACATTTAGCAAGTTACCATTCCAAAAATGTTGGCTCACTAAACAGCGTTATATCACAGATCCAGTGATTATACACGATATTGTTAACCCCGAAACTATTCTTAAAATTAACTCGAATGCATATAACTTGATTAACATAAAAGACTTGGAACGAAATACACATTATGACACATAGACATATCATAAACTTCGAAATAGAAAGTATAAGTAGAAAGCAAAGCAAAGTTATAAGGTATGCAAGTGAAAGCTAAAGTTGATCAAATCGTATCCACTCTTTAATGGAAGTCATCAATTCCTACAATTCTTATGTTTTCTTTGAATTCGGCCTCGGCCCATATAGAACCTCCGCTAGGATGCTATTCTTTGCGAATATCGAACAAACAAATATTGAAGAACAAAAACTTTGATTGATAAGTGATTTGAAAGTACACTTATACAACAATCACTTGAGAATATAGAGAAATCTAGTGATTGAAACAAGGATTCGAATCACTTAAACACTTTCTCGCTAACACTTAAGAACGTAGCGAACTCTCTATCAACACACACTATACCTTACCCTTTTTTCTATACTTCCTTGATTGCACTGAAGGCATACCAAATTGGTTGGAATTGGAGCCCTATTTATAGAGTTCAAAGGGTTACGTCTATCCAAACAAAGGGTTATGTCCATTGGTGAAAGATTGCATCTCTTCGTTGTGATTGGTTGAGAAGCTTTGATATAATCCACAATGGATAAGCACCTTTTCATGATTGCTTGACTCTTGATAGGCGACTGCCCATTGGTAGTTTATGGCGGTTGATGGCGATTGATCATGCTTATCTGGCGGTTATTAGTTAAGAAGATTGAACCAGAAAACCGTCCAAGTCGCGACCGTGAATCTTTGATTGGCAGACTTCTATTTCTGAAGTAAACAAGTTACAACCGTGTATGATTATCGTGAATGTGAATTGAGTTTTAGTCAGAACTCTTCTTGTAATTTTACCGATCTTCGACAGCTTCGATCCTAAGCCAAATCTTCAAGTTCCATGCATCTTTTGCACCTTTTTCACTCTTTTTCATAGAATTCCACTTTAGATCATTTTACTCCCAAGATTTACCTAGTATCTTCATTTGCATCACAAACAACTACATACCGTGTGAAATCTTTTATATGAAGTATAATAATGTCTAAAACTATAGTGTTTAACATATAAAATTAATGTGATAATAAGTGTAATTACACACTTATTATACCCCCACACTTAACTATTTCCTTGTCCTCAAGGTAAATTCAACAGAAGTGTATAAATTTGGTAATCAAGTACGTACCATATTTGGTGAAAGACTATTGCAGCGAGTACCACATTCCACATTGCAAAAGATTTCATGAAGAAGTTCGAAATTTCCCACAAATTAGTAATATGCAATTTATATAGCTTAGTTGCATACCTTTGTTCTTAATGGAGAGTTAACCGAATCGCATCTTCATATAAGCGTTATATGCATACTCGAATATTACCTTCTCTTAAGCATAGTATAAAGTATAAAGGACATAGAAAACAAACTTTGATTAATTTCTCTCAAGGCATTTTTAGGTAACCTAGGATGCTAAAAACACTCACAGTGGTTGCATTTTATACTCCATACCACTCTCCCCTTTTTTCAGTTTTTGCATTTTATGCTCCATACCACTCTCTCATTTTTTTTCTTTTAAGCATATGTTTTTGAAGTACTATGTACTTTGCACCCATTTTTCATGCTATGCTTTTTTTCACTCAATGAATGGTTGCGGTTTCTGCTCCGTACCATTCCTCACCTTTTGCATAACTCATTGGTTATCCTCTCTTTCTTTTGATTTTTCACTTAATACCCTCATCCGTTATTGATCAAGTTCAAAGTATTATGGCTATAGTTTCCTAACACTTTAAACACACTTAATACTTGTAGGACTTATTCGAGATTTGCATATAAAACTCATAGTAAGAATACCATTAGATATTACTCCACTTAAACTTATCCGAAGCATTAAACTAAAACTATATAACTTATACTAATTCATATTGCATCAAAATATAAATCAAAACTTACTTGGAATGATGCTCTTGAATGTTACTCACCACTCATCCTTGCCAATTTGATAAATGTTGTGCTGCTAAAGCTCAAATTCAACGTGAGCTCAATTTTTGCACTAACATAGAACTTGTAAAATCTAACACTCATAATAACCTTGGACAATTGTTAGTAAAGTATAAGAAATGATAATGTATAAATTGATATGAAAATCAACAAAAATTTTCAAATTCTTCTATTTTTTTAATTTTATTAATTTTTTTGGATTTTACAGGATTTTTACAAATGCCCCCCCACACTTAAAGAACACAATGTCCTCATTGTGAGACATTTAATAAAAATCTAAAGTAAATAACTAAAATTAATCTAAAAATTATTGAAAAAGATAAAGTAAGAAAAGAATAAACCCGTTTATTGTGAAGGAGAATACGGTGGACTAAAAGTGCATTGACAATTTTGTTTCCTAAAGAAAGAAAGTAATTTTCGAAGTATCGACTTATTACTTTTTTTTAGAATCTTCATGTCCTACTTCATAACTCCAAGTTCTACTTGACAATTATCTAACTTTAGTTGCATGCTAGCCTTCCAATCTTCCAGAGGTTCTTCGTCTTCATCTTCTTCTTCTATTTCTGTCATCGGGGCTTTTCCTTTGCAATGGCTTACGGATGGATTTGATGGTCCGACGGAAGAATCTTCCTGAGTCAAGTTGAGCTTCTTGGTGTGGTTAGAGTAGGAGTAGAAAGAATAAACACCATTGTGCCCTTGGAGTAATCCAGTGTTCTTCAAATAATTTCCATCCATATATCGAAAATACTCACCCGGTTGTTGAACATTGGGGAGTTCATTTCTTGCTCCCAAGACTATGGCGGTGATAATTTCGAGTGCTCCAATTTTACTCCTCATGCTTGTCGAGTTCTTCTTCATCATATCCAAAATTATATCCACAACTTCTACTTTTTGCTTCATCAGAGCGCATGAGAGAACAAACAAGTCCTTCTTTTAAACTTTAGTATTTTCGACTTGACAAAATACCGAAGTTGAAAGGTATTTGTGGAGAAGAAGAATACATTCATCCTTTATAAGTTTGTTAGTAGAATTTTTGGGATCGAAGACTTTCTTGAAATGAGTCCGTCATGCTTGATGAGTTGATAATTTGAACCGAACCAATCACCCATCATCTCTCTTGTGATGGTGTATTGCTGTCCTTGATTCTGAAATTGAATCGCCCTTTTCCTTGAATCTTCCTAATCAAATGTAACCAAACACTCAAGAATCCAATCTTGATTTTGTGGGAAACGCATATCCGCAAATTTTGAAAGACCAAGAATGGAAAGGTAGGCTTCCATCTCTTCTCGGAGATTAAGAGTTTCTAAGAAGACTAAATCGAGGAATATCATCCCGGTGATATCCAATTTGCTTAGCTTTTGAAATCTCTTACCCTCTTCTCTTATCCTCAATGGGAAAGGACAATCAAATTCTTCTTGAATTGATTGTGTACCTCTCCTTTATGCTGCTTTCTTCACACGAGTCATATTGGTTTTGAAGAATGGTTTGAAAAGGTTAAGATGCTTCAATGTAGAAGATGAGAAATTTCAGAAATTTGAAGGCTTTTTTTAGAAGGTGCGGTGGCTAGGGTTCAACTTGGACCTATTTATAGAGGTTTAAAGGGACTCTAATTGGTCATAAAGGGGATTATAGCCGTTTAGGGTCAAAACTAGCCGTTAATGGTGGTTTTAGCAATCTGTCACGTGTCAGTTCATGATTTGTAACAGTTATAAATTTGCCATGTCACGATCGCGAAGGCCAGTCGCGATCGTGACTCTCCTCACCAAAGAAAATAGAAAGTTTTTCTATCCAGTGATCACGAGCATGAAATGTGTCGCGGTCGCGAGCCTTTTTATTCTTCAAATTCTTCAATTTTTAGACTTGCACCTATAAAAACTTAGAAACACAAACACGACTAAACTTTGTTAAATACAAACGATAAATATTTACTATAATACCTTGAGAATTAATGGTGATGATAGCAATTGAACATCAACGTCTTGTTGTTCATATTTTCATTTATAAAAACAAAGACTTACAAACTAAAAATAGACGCAAATAAACAAACAATTAAAACACATAACACAACTAAACTGAAATCTACCTATACAAATTTTTCTAAATAGAAAAGAAAAGAAAACTATTCATTCAGGAGTTAAGGAATCAATCTTATAATGTGACCCCCGCATATCCCTTTACATACTAAAATATGGATATTACTAATCTTGCAATGAATAGAGATTTGTTCCTCCATTAATTCGTTCAACTTCCTTTTAAGATTGGTTGAACTACTTCCTTCTTTCCTAGCAATTTCCCTTTCTTACTTTTTATCAGCCTCAACTTGTTCGTCCCACAATTTCCAATCATAGGTTATCCCTTTTTCACCAATGCACTTAGTTAGAAATCCATGCTTGAAGAAAATTTTCGTAGTCAACTGCGGAATTTCATCTTCATCAGTAAAGACTTCTTCACAACTAGGTAATCTCCCAATTTATCCTAACAAATTCGCCATAGTTTAATACCTGTATAATATCCTACCAGGATCAATTACGGCAGACATAAGAGTCCCAATCATAATCCCTGGTACGTCCACAGGTAAGCCATTCCAAATTGCTTCCAAGACAAACAATTCTTCAAGAATGACCGTGTCAGAACTAGATATACTGAAAAGTGCACTACTTAGATAGAAGTGTAACGCAAGCAAACAGGGGTCTCGAATCCACCGGCTATAGGCAGATTCTTGTTTTATTCGTCTCTTCTAGTAAGGCGATTCCATGTTGCTAGTGGATCCCAACTAGGAAGTATTTTATAGTAACAATCTTTAGGGAATCCCAGATTTTACTCCAATTTCTTCCTTGACAACTTAGACTTCTTTCCTTGATGTCGATACTCCAAACAATTCATCTTAAGATTCATCCATACCATACTAACGAAATCAGCATTTCCTTGCAGTTATCTTCACTATTCCAAATATTCATTAATGAATAGAGAACCATGTTTAAGACTCCAAGGTAATACATTACCTTCTCATAGATTCCTAATTGAATGAAACTATTCTTATGAATGACATAAGAACTAGAGAAATATGTATCTGTAATGGTTTCAAAATGATCACCTTCCTCTCGAGAATGAATAGGAAAAGGTGCTTCATACCATTCTTGTAAGTCTAAAGGAGGAATAAGAACATATTTGTTTGAGTGAACCATTTTGATGAAAGGATTGATTGATTTCAAGGTTTAGAATAGAAGTTTTAATTGAAAGAAAAGGAATTTTTCGGATAATTGAAGTGACGAGTGCTGAGAATCACAACCTATATGAGAAAAACTGCCAAAATTGCTACAGTTATTGAACGTGTCGCGATCGTGATCCTAGGTTGCGAGCTTGACTAACAGAATTTTGAAAATAGAAAGTTTGTATAGGAATTCACGAGCACGATAGACAGTTGTGAACACGAATAGGAAAAATAGAAGAAAATCTTCTATTTGTCAAGAATTAAGAAGGAAAATTATGATGTATCACCCCAAAGATGATTATTTCATAATCTTTTCACATCTAGAATGAAATTTAGAAAATTGTATGGTATAGCAAATAAAAAAACAAATGAAAAAACATTAGAACTTACTTACATTCCCCGGAAATCTGATCCTTAGAACACTATTGCCTTCCCCTGTATCGACGCCAAAAACTTGTTCACCACTTTTCCACTGATAAGTTTTTATAACTAATGGTTCCGAAAACTTGTTCATGAGACTTGGCTACACTCATTTCGTAAGGCTTATCCTTAATAATGGTTCCAAAAACTTGTTCACGAAAAATGTAGGTATTGTCAATACCTCTTGTAAAATGATTCTTGTTCCAAAAACAAGGATCACGAATACACCGGCTATAGGTAGATTCTTGTTTCAACTCAACTTGGCCAATCAAATGATTCCAAGTTGGCACAGGATCCTAGCCAGCTAACATCTTATTAAAGCAATTCCTTGGAAATCCCAAGTACTTATCCATCGCCTTCCTTGTCAACTTGTATTCTTTCCCATGATGTCGATAAACTAAGCAATTTCATCTATAATTCCTCCATGCTAACGTGACCAACATTTCTATGGAATTATTCACATTGTTCCAGATAGTTAAATTGGAGTAAATGACAAAATTAAGTATTCGGAGATAACACATAATTCTATCAAAAACACCAAAATGAATAAGACTGTTCCTATGAATCGTATAAGAACTCTTAAACTCAGGAACTCTGATCATTTCATAATAATCTCCTTCCTCCTCTGAATAAATTGGGAATGGTGCTTCATACCATTCCTGGATATTCTTAGGTTGAAAGACTCTAGAATTTGATGAAAAAACCATTATGTAAGAAAGAAATTTGGTAACAAATGAAGGAATTTTTGTTTGGAATAAGTTTGGATTTAGAAAGAAGATTTCAGAATGAAGAAGTGAATAATTGATGAATGGTAGTGCATCAATTTTATAGAGTTTAGTGGAAAAACTATCGAATAACTGCCCAAAACTGCTACAGTTATCGCACAAGTACGAGCGTGATCACAAGCCGCGATCGTGACTAACAGAAATTTGAGAAATTGAAAGTTTAACTAGGAATTCACGAGCGTGAATGAAAGATGCAAACGTGAATAGGAAAATAGAAGAAAATCTTCTATTTGTCAAGAATTAATATGAAATATTATGATGTTTCACTTCCAAGATGATTATTTCATAATCTTTTCATATCTAGAATAAGATTAGAAAATTGTATAATATAGGAAATGAAATAAATAGATATAATTACTATAAATATCGTATCTTGGGTAATTAATTTATAGAATGCACTTGCCTCCCTGGTAATTTGATCTTTAAAACTCTATTGCCTTCCCCAGCAACGGCGCCAAAAACTTGTTCGCCACTTTTCTACTGATAAGTTTAATAATTTGTTCGCAATATTTTGCTATATATTAATGGCGCCAAAAACTTGTTCAAGTAAAGTATAGGTGTTGTCAGTACCTCCTATCCAATAGAAAAATGATGATAACTACAAGTATACAGTTGTGATGTAGTTTTAAATGATATCAAACCCACAGGGAAGGAACAAAGTCTAAAGATCAATAAGGAAGACAGAATAAAGAAAATAAAATAGATTTGATATTTTGGATAGGAGGGTTAGAATGAAGAATGAGTAAATATAGATATGAAAGATTAGAGAATCTAAATATATAGATTTTTCCTATGAAATAAGGATAGCAGAGAAAACATG
>CATIWQ010169818.1:0-53041 GCA_949673415.1 Euphorbia schlechtendalii | reverse complement strand
TTGTAGTTTAGGTGAAAAGGTTGATGTAAAAAATTCCAAAAATCTCCATTTAATTCTTGGACTTTTAACGTAATTTAATTGAAAAAAAGATTGTTTTGTTGGAAAATAAAGTGTTTATTTATCCAAAAGATAATCAGACTCAGGTTCTAAATTGGTTTTAAACCCGAGAATATCTGAGGATTTAAGAAGAATTTTGATGAAGAAATTTGATTTTAAAGATGAAGAAATTTTATAAAAAGATGAAGAAATTTGAGATCCGAAAGTGTTTTTGGATCCGAGAAAAAGTTAGAAGAAAGTAATAAAAAACGTTTTTAATTTTTGTTCTGAAAGAGAGGATTTTTCTCTCTAAATTTTCCATCCTTTTGTACTGAAAAAGACCCGACTATTTATAGATAAAAAAGTTCCGAAAAATCCAAAATAAGGAGCCTCGCACGCGAGGGGTCTCGCGTGCAAGACTCCCTTGCGAGAGGCTCCCTCCCGAGGGCCGCAAGGGACCCTCGCGGGAATCCCCGCGAGGCTCCCTCACGAGGGCCGCGAGGTACCCTCGTGGGAATCCCGGCGAGGGTCGCCTAGGACCCTCGCGGGGAGGCCCCGCGAGGGTCGCTAGGTACCCTCGCAGGCAGTCCCCTCGAGGGTCCCTTAGGACCCTCACGGAGAGTGCGGGCTGCCTCGCGCAGCTTTGCGCGAGGCTGCCATTCGCGAGGCTGCCTCGTGCAGCCTCTGCGCGGGATTTTTTTTTTTAGTTAAATAATTTAAAACGTCTGAGGAGGATTCCCATATGGAGTCGTCAAATGGTCGAAAATCGTGTGATTCGAGGATAAATTTCCCGAAAAGCCGTCATCATTGAACGCGCGAGCTGGTACAAAATCCAATGCTCACAGCTGCCCCTCGTGTGATAATTGCTGGTTGTATAACCAGTATTATCACACGAAAAGAGTGCAGGGATTAAGAATATACCTGATTGGTGCAGCTAGTGACTTCTTGTTCCCAATTGGTGATGACATAGGCCTTCCTTTCTGGCGCTGTGTCTTCATAGGGTTTGATGCCCTTGTGGGCGGGTCGACCATTTCTTTCTACGGCGTCCCTGTTGTGGTTGGCAACCGTTTCATTCTTCGGTTGAGACTGTTTCATTCTTCAGTCATTGATATAACCGTTTCCTTCTTCGGTTGTGTTTTGACCTGCTTCCTGTAACAAATCAAATAAAGGATAAGGTTAATACATTTTTATGATGAATATTTTAATTATTTGATTGAATTTATGTGAAGCAAAAATTTTTTCCCCTTCAATCAAAAATTAAAACATGAGGAATAAGTTAAATAGAAATTCGGGGATGTCCCGAGAACCGCTCCGTTGTAGGAGGCTTTTGTTGCAATGTTGACTTTAGGCTTGAGTGGGCCATCATCTTGCTTGTAGATTCCTCATGTGGAGGTGGAGGCATCTTCTTTACCTATAGATGACATAATGCGAATGTTATGTATGCATGTTTTATGCATGAACAATATTTATCATATGATGTATGTTCGTCTAGGCGTCGTGGGCTTCATTCAGTGAAGAGCCTTCTCTTGTGCTGGTGCATGGTTGCCCCTATGACTTATCTTATTAGGGATTCCATGGACGACTCCCTCAAAGTGACGACCATGGGTTCGTAGAATCTGATTCAAGTTCATAGCTTAGATCTGATTTGAGGAAAGTCCGGATGAATCGTTGATCCTGCATTTTGATGATGATCGTTTGGAAGCCATTTGTCTAAAGTATTGACGTTTCGTACTGTTCCGAAGAGATGATGAATTTGATATTTCTTTGGTTCTAAGTTTTGCATATATCGCCCTTGCGGGTTTTCAATCTATCGAACCTTGTCTTAATTTTTTCCTGGACCGCCCTTTCAGGTTTTCAACCCAGCAGACTTTTTTTTTTTTTTTTTTACTTGCAACATTCTACCATTGGCATGCAAGCAATCAAAATGGACATATGCATAAAGATTCAGCAAAAAATGACAATTCATGAACTTAACAGGGGTATAAATGTTTCAAATGATTTGACTCCTGCCATTGATCAGCCCTCTCAGGTTTTCTAATCAATGTTGTTCTCTCAATGTCCTAAGTTTTGCCTGAGCCGCCCTTTTCGGGTTTTCAACTCAGCGAACCATTCTTTTTATGGACTTTTTAGACTTTTTACAATCAACGAACTTTCTACAGTCCAAATCTTTCCTTCCAACTTTTTACAATCAAATGAACTTTCTACAGTTCGCAAATTTCCAACTTTTTACAATCAACTAACTTTCTACAGGTCGTAATCTTCTGAGTTTCTACAGTTGGCGAACTTTCTACAGTTCACAATTCTCTGACTTTCTACAAGCAAACGAACTTTCTACAGTCGATGAATTTTCTACAATTCGTAATTCACTGACTTTTTACAATTAAACAAGCTTTCTACAATTCGCAAATTTCTGACTTTTTACAGTCAACGAACTTTCTACAATTCGCAACTCTCTGACTTTTTACAATCAACGAACTTTTTACAGTTCGTAATCTTCTGACTTTTTACAGTCAAATGAACTTTCTACAGTTCACATCTTTTCTAACCTTTTTACAGTCAATGAACTTTCTATAGTTCACATCTTATCCTGAACGTTTTTTGGTCAGCGGATTTTTTACAATCGATGTCATCAGTAGGCTTGTCACCAGCCTGCATACGGGATTCTCATACAAGAGGATGGAGGTACACAGTCAACATTCTCTCGCCAACGGTTCCAGTAGTATCAACCAGTCGAAGGTTAACCTTTGTGGGGTAATCATTGCCAAGCAGGCAATTAAAAAGGGGCATCAAGAGATTAATCCCCGAAAGACACCGCACCAAGATGAAAGTTTCTTACCATCATCCCCAAAGAGTGCCAACCACGACTGGGCTGGTATTATCTCTAAACCCCATTGTTCTTTCAATCATGGGACCATACTGATCTCATATTAGTAGTAATCCCACAAGGGGCAGCCTATGAGCATTGGATTTTTACTCCCGACTCGTGAGTTCGATGATGAAGTTGTAAATTTTTCCCTTGGTAGCTTTTCTGGACATTGCAGTCTTAGTTCAAATCTTTTTGAGTATTTTGTTTATAGAAACATATTATACACATCTTTAGCTTTCCAGAATGATAAAGATCATCTAAATCGATTAAGTATAGCAAAAGTTATGATTGTTTGAAGTTTTAGATTTTCATTTTGCTATTTTCTACTGTTTCTATGTGTTTTCTACAGGTCTGGAGCTTTGATGTCATTTTGATATCCTAAACGACATCACCTTATGTTTTTAACGACATTGCAAAGTCATTAATGACATTGCCTAATGTTGTTAACAACATTACCCTTGGAAGAATTAAATTTCACTTTATTTTGCTCCGTTTCGAATCGTTTGAGCTTGGAATGACCTGCTGAGACCCTTCTGAGTTTGAAAATGCATCATTGGGGGCAGCAAACCTCTAAATATTAATTATTTAGGATATATATATGATTTATTAATGTTATCTAGCAGGAACTTCCATCTTCAAAAATGAATTGAGGTGCTGTTACTTGATTACCTGGTGCATGGTTTTGTTTAGTAACAGCACTTCATAGTTTACCTCATATACTAGATCGAAATCCAAGTTCTCCTCCCACTCAATTTTTGCAAGAAGGGTTCCAGCTTCAAGAGTTATTTTCTCCATCTTTCCCTAGGAGTTTATTATAATCTTCATGGGTGTGGTAGTCTTGATTCTGAAAGTGGTCATGGTTCTTGCCATTTTAGAGAATTTTATAGAATATTGAAAGAAGAGGAAACTGGGGTTCGAATGATCTGATGATTCAAATTCGTAGAAAGCGAGTGACCCATTTCCTTCAACTATTCATCTTATATAGACAATCTCAACTCTCCTGATAAGTACCACAATCTCAGCTTCTGATGAACAATGAACGCTGTGATTGACCTCTAAATTAATTGCCTTAGATGAACGGTGAGATTAAAATAAAACATTTCCAATTCATGTGTGCATTAATTTGAAAAACGTAGATTCGAAAAATAACCACGAACGGTTGCCTTAGCCAAGTTTTTGAGATTTTCATCCTTCTTCTTCATAATGGATTAGCCATACCAATCAATTGCCTTAGTACATAGAATTTTTCCTTTGGCAATGGTTTGGTGAAGATATCAGCATGTTGTTCCTTTGATGGAACATACTCCAACTTGACATCTTCTCGTAGCACATGATCTATAATGAAGTGATGCCTAATGTTAACATGCTTCATTCTCCCATGCTGAATTGGATTCTTGGATAAGTCAATTGCACTCTTGTTATCACACATAACTTTGAGACAATTAGATTTGATGCCATAATCTTCCAGTTGCTGCTTTATCCAAAGCAATTGTGCTATGCAACTTCCTACTGCCATGTACTCAGATTCAGCTGTACTCAGTGTAACAAAAGTTTGCTTCTTACTATACCATGAGACAAGATACTCTCCAAGGAAATGATATCCTCCTGTTGTACTCTTCCTCTCGAGTTTGTCTCTTCCATAATCAGCATCTGTGAATCCCCTATGAGTGAAATCTAAACTACTAGGATACCACATACCTGCTTCAATTAAGCTTTGCAAGTACTTGAGGATCCTCTTCACATCTGCTAAGTGAGATTCTCTTGGGTCAACTTAATACCAAGCACAATAGTACATAGCATATTGTATGTCTAGCCTACTAGCTATGAGATAAAGAAGGAAACTGACAATTCTTTTGTAGAATTTGCTGTTTACTGGTTTACCAGCTTCATCTTTTCTCTAGATAGTATCTCTGGCCATAAGAGTGGACATTGCTTCTAATGTTCCATGTCAAATTTCTTCATGACTTCTTTTGCATACTTGGATTGGCTGATGAAAATTCCATCCTCAATTTGCTTGATTTGAAGACCAAGAAATAAATTGAGCTCTCCCATCATAGACATTTCGAACTCACTCTTCATCTGCTTGTTGAATTTCTTGCACACCTTCTCATCAGTTGCTCCAAATATAATACCATCAATGTATATTTGGACTAGCAACACATCTTCTTTCCTTTGCTTGATAAACAAAGTTGTATCTGCTTTCCCTTTTTATAGCCTTTGCTGATCAAGAAATTGGTCAACCTCTCATACCAAGCTCTTGGATCTTGCTTTAATACGTAGAGATCCTTCTTCAATTTGAAGACATGCTTAGGATTCTTAGCATCTTCAAAGCCTGGAGGCTAGTGAGCATAGACTTCTTCTTGAATGAATCCATTTAGAAAAGCACTTTTGACATCTATTTGAAATAATTTGAAGTTCATATGGGATATGAAAGCACAAAGGATTCGAATGGCTTTAAGATGAGCTACTAGAGCATAGGTCTCATCATAATTGATGCTTTCTTGCTGGTTGTAGCCTTGAGCAAGAAGCTTGGCCTTGTTCTTGACAACAACACCATCTTCATCAAGCTTTTTCTTAAAAACCCATTTGGTGCAAATAATTGATTTTCCTTTAGGCCTAAGAACTACATCCCAAATATCATTGCACTTGAATTGATCTAGTTCCTCTTGCATTGTGATCATCCAATAATTATATCCTTTTGCATCCTCAAACTTCTTGGGTTCGATTAATGAAATGAAAGTTGGATGACTCATCATCCGACTGAGCTGACCTCGCGTCATTATAGGATTATGAACATTATCAACTATGCTGTCTAGCTAATGGTTGTAATGAACTCTAATCTCTCTTGGTAGACTCAGGTCAAGTGCTGGAGGATCGATAACTAGATGCTAAGGTGGAGGTTAATCTTCGCCATCATTGAAGTTGATAGAAAGATCTTCAGCGTCATCTTTGGCTTTCTCAACTTGGGGTTCCTATGTTGAGTTGGGTAGCATAGCTTGTGGCAAACTGAGTTGATTTGAAAACTAAGGAACTCCTTCATCTTCATCAGAGGGGCGTCTTTCTACAATATTAGTTTCTTCGAAATCTACATGCATAGACTCCTCTAAAAGGTTAGTAAGCTTGACATATATTCTATATGCCCTACATTTCGTTGAGTATCCTATAAAGATACCTTCATCAAACTTAGGATCAAACTTTTCTAATTGCTCCTTTGTGTTAAGAATATAGCACTTATACCCAAAAGATCTAAGATGAGCAATCTTAGGCTTCCGCCCTCACCAAAGCTCATAGGGTGTTCTCTTAAGAATTGGGCAGATTAAAACCCAATTCAAGATATAACATACTGTGTTAATAGCTTCTCACTAGAAGTACTTTGGTAGATTGTTAAAACTTAGTATGGATCGAGCCATCTCAACTATTATTCAATTCTTTCTTTCTACAACCCCATTTTGTTGAGGTGTATGAGGAGAAGAGAAGTTGTGGTTAATTCAATGTGATGATTAGAATTCTTTGAAATGAAAATTCTTGAATTCATGTCCATGATCACTTTGGATTCCATAGATTTTATCTCCAGTTTCGTTCATTATCCATTTACCAAGCTTGACAAAAGATTCATAAGTATTGTTTTTACTACTCAGCAAGACTACCCATGTAAATCTCGTGAAGTCATCTACTACCACCAATGAGTACCTCTTACCACCCAAGCTCATAGGCTGAATTGGGCTGAAAAGATCAAGGTGGAGTAACTCTAATGGTCACTTAGTTATTACATGATCTATTGATCTAAAGTATTTCTTAACTTGCATACCAAGTTAACAAGCAGACCACAATTTATCGTTTTGAAAGGTGATATTTGGTAAACCCATAACTAATTGCTTTTTTGCCAGTTTGGACAGAATGTTCATATTAATATGACCCAAATTTCTATTCCAAAGCCACGAATTATCCTCCTTAGATACAAGATAAACATTAGTGGAGCCAGGGGATAAATCAATCATATAAACATTATTGATCCTGGGAGCAAAGAGTATAGTTGAGTTAGTCTTACAGTAAATTCTTGAGCATCCTACTGAGTCAAACATAACCTTCCTGCCTTTGTCATAGATCTGGGCTATGCTAAGTAGATTGAACTTCAGACCCTTGACTGAAACCTCCTCGATTGAAGGAGAGACACTAATAGTGCCACAATCTACAATCTTGCCTTTTTGGTTATCTCCAAAACTGACACTTCCATTTCTTTTGCACTCTAATGAGATGAACTAGCTTTCATCTCCCATCATATGCCTTGAGAATCCACTATCCAAATACCACATTCGAGAGTCATCAGCAGATCTAAGGCTCACCTATAAAACAATCACGTTTTCTTAGGTACCCATGCTTTCAAGCTGGGTCCTCCTTTGTTAGCAGTGCTAAGGTTTGACAGTCATACTCATCTTAATAACCATTTTTATATCGACAAAGAATTGTGGCATGTCCAGCTTTCCAACAAAAATTGCACTGTGAGCGAACGACACAGAGCGATAGGCCTAAAGCGTGCGAGATGATGAGAGGTGCGGTCTACCGGGGTGTTTGAAAAAAGATACCAGGTTAGGGACTTGGAAAAGGTTTGGTAGAGAGAGCGAAAACATTATAGATTGGTTCAAACCCGAATCCGATATCTCATAGTGTGGAGTGGCCACCTGGATTAGCACTTTCCAAGAATTAGAGTCCTATGAGGTTTAACGTCCGGGGGACGGCCCACTAAGACACAAAGATTTAGGTTTGGGATAGGTTACTTATTTCTTAAGTGGTCACATTATATTACATCTATAGAAAACTGTATTTCTTAATTGCACATATTCGCACTTGGGTCGTTTTTGGAGTTTATGTGCATGATTCACGTATAGAAAGCAGTAAATCCATCCATGAAGCAATAAATGTGGAAAGTAAATGAATAAAAGTAAAGATTACAAATTATGAAACCTTGGGGGATGCAACCGCCCACCTAATCTATTAATTACATTTCCCGTAAAAATAATTGCAATACCCAAAGGAAAATAAATCATAGGCATACATCTAACTTGCACCCACAAAGGTTAGCACAAGATATGACACATATGTTCGATTTGATTTTGAGAAGGCCCGTGTGGCCTAATTAAAACATGAAAAATTTAAAGTTGTTATTTTTAAATAAAAATAGTTCATTTTTATTTACACATATGTTGGTTAATTTATTAGCGAAAATGACCACATGCCAAACAGTGAGGCCTATTATCCGGGAATAATTTGTATTCCCTTTGCGGGGGTATTCTAACGTAAAAATTAAAAAGAAATAAAGATGAAGAAGAAGATTACAACATTTACAATAGTAAAATTCTAGGTCCACAAGAAGATCAGAAAAAGATGAAGCAGAAGATGAGCATGGAATTTGTAGTTCTAGGAACTCAGAGGCTTACCCTTTCGGCATGAATCCACTTCGGCGTGTCCGTTCGATCCATAGGAGCGTTCCTCATTTATTTTGATTTAGTTGTGGTTTAATTGGAAAATAAGTGTTTATTTATCCAATAGATTATCAGACTCGGGTTCTAAATTTGTTTTAGACCTGAGAATATCTGAGGACTTTTAGAAAAAAAGAAGATGAAGAATGATTTGAAAATAATTAAAAGTTGGAATCCAAATGTGTTTTGGATCCAAGAAAATATTGGAAGAAATGAAAGAAAATATTTTTTATGGTGTTTGTCTGTGAAAATCAGATTTTTCTCTGAAATTTCGAGCCCTCTTCAATCCACAAAGGTCTGACTATTTATAGGAAAATCCTGAAAAATCTAAAAAAGGTAAAAAAGTTTGGTGAGGTCGCTAACGAGTTAGGCAACCTTGCCAAACTAGCTGGCGAGGTCGCCAGAGAGGCTGGCGACCTCGGTAGACTCACTGGCGAGGCTCACCAGAGTTTGGAGAGGCTCGCCAGGGAGTTTGGTGAGCTCATCAAACTCCTTGGCGAGGCTTGCCTCGCCAAAGTCTAGTGAGGCTAGCTCTGGACCCGATTTTTCTTGGTGTTTTCAGATTTTGGTGTATTTTTATATTTTTTAATTAATTTCTGAATTAAAGGAGAAAATTCAAAGACAAGTAAGTCTCCCATTTGAAGATCATCAGACGGTCAAAAATTATGTGATTCAAGGATAAATATCCCGAAAAGCCATCATCATTGAATGCGCAAGCTGGTATAAAATCCCAAGCTCACACGCACACCATTTTTTGTTTGGGCTGGCTCACTTTCTTCTATTTAGAGGAATTCTTTCTCTTAGAATTACGAGTTTGGTTACTTTGTATTTGACTGTTGGCTGGAGGAACCTCTTTTTTCTTTACAACCATTATCTCAGCAGTCAACTCATCTAATTGCTAAGTGAGCTTGTTGATAGCACATTCTTGATACTCAACTTTTTCTTGAAGAAAGCGGATATGAAGCTATAAGGAAGCATTAGTTTCTTCATTGATTTATTAGTTAGTTTCATAACATTAAAGAGAGCCTGGGTGAATTCGTCAATGGAAAATGGAAGTTCAGAATGTACCTCAGTTTAAGGAGCTTTTCCTTTATCACGCTCAGCTTCAGAGTTGACAGCGGAATGATCTCTAGAGGAGGTAGATGTTAAGCCTTCGCCTCTATTTTCAATGGCCTACAAGTAGAGGTTGGTTGAATTAGTAGCTTCTTCATCAGATGATGAAGATTCTTCCGAGTTGCTCCAAGTGACAGCAAGTGCCTCATTTTTCTTAGATAACCTCTTCTTGAACCTGTCCTTCTTCTCCTTTGGATAGCTTGACTGGATGTGGCCTTTCTCCCCACACCTGAAGCACTTGATATCTTTGCTGTGCTCCTTCTTCGATCCTTCCTCAACTCCATGCTAGTGCTGAGTTAACTTGATTTTAGCAGGAAACTTCTTCTTGCTATTGAACTTCCCATCCTTCTTAATGAAGCGTTTGAAATGCCTAGTCAGAAGGGCCATTTTCTCATCAGAGTCGCAGCTAGTGGACTCATCAGATGAATCTGCTTTAAGAAAAATGGCTTTACCCTCCTTACTCTGATTCCTCTTAGATTCATCTGAGTATATCCTCAGAGATATCTCATGAGTTAGCAAGGTGCCTATCAGCTCATCATAGCTGTAGGTTTTAAGATCATGAGCCTCCTTGATAACACTCGTCTTGGAATCCCACTCTATAATAAGAGTGTGGAGAATCTACTTCACGAGCTCCTCCTTGCTAAACTCGTTTCCAAGCCTCTTCAGTTCATGAACAATGTTAGTGAACCTGGTATTCATGCTCTGAATACCCTCGCTGGCACCCATCAAGAACATCTCATACTCTCTCATCATGAGATTGATCTTTGACTCTTTGACTTTGTTGATCCCCTCATAGGTAATCTCCAGCTTCTTCCAGATCTCCTGTGTTGTTTCACATCCTAAGACCCTGTTGAACTCAGTAAGATCTAACACATAGTGTAAGTAATTAATCTTTGCAGCATTCTCTTTGAGAAGTCTCAGGTCATCCTCATCGTAGTCCTCTGGATCTACTAGCATACACACACCATTCCTCACTACTATGGGAACTCTAGGACCAAGCTCAATAGAGAGCCAGGCCTGCATGCTTTGTGATTGGATGAAATTTTTCATTCGATTTTTCTAGAAAGTATAATGATTACCATAAAAAAGAGGTGGTCTAGTAATAGACATTCCCTCTTTAAGGAGAATTGCCTGACTGGAACCGGAACCATAGTTGTTGTAAGTTATTCATGAATCTTACTCAAAGACTATTGGTCTAAAAGTTGAGCAACCTAGATATGATACCACTTGTTGGTCCGTAAATAGGATATAAACAACAGCAAAGGGGATGGGTGAATGAGTTATCTTGGTTACTTTTAAAATTTTTTACAGTTATTCACCATTCGGCCCCTAGCCTACCTCCAGTCTCCGGATACCGTCTCTGAGCTTTAATCCACTAGTGATTCGTTCCTTCAATAGGTGGAGAAGCCTTTACAATGGGTAGACATAATTACAGAAAGTACCTTCCTTTCTAACTACCGCTCAACTCAGTTTGGGTACCCATCCCAAACTGACACTCAGATTAATATAAGAATGCGAACTGGATTCAACTTATAGAATAGTTGAATCCTTACAATGTCAATCTAAGCAATTTCTCTCTATTACAAATAAATAAGACTTTTGATGTTTACTAATTACTTGAGGAGGAATTTCTTTGGAAGCTAGAGTAATTTGCGTAGCATTTTAGCTCTTAAGAAATTCAAGGTGATTCACCAAGTTTGAACATATGCTCTAGTCTTCTATTTATACTTTGAAGCTCTACGAATTAGCCATTGCAAACATTTACGATATCGCTAATCTTCAATTTCTTATCTCTTTTAATCTTTCAAATCTTCCAGTTGGAGACAGATTCCAAGACATTTAGAGATAGAATTTGAACGTTGAGGCGCGATAAAATTCCATTGATAATTTCTCATTTTTCTTCAAGCAATCTAAATCTGAGAGAGGCGTGCTAAAATACAATGTGGAGTGTTTCTGTTGGATGACCTTGCTGACGTTGGTAGAATCGTGCGGAGACACTTGAGACGCGGCGCATAACAGAAATTCCTTTTACTTGGACTGTAGCGAGGAATCTTTGACAACCGTTCGGACATTTTTGACATTGTGAGGACCACAGGAATCTTTGTTAATTTAAACACCTTTTATCCTGTAAAGTATTAAAGGAATATTCCGTTCCATCATAGACAATGTTAGTAGCACATGTGTCATTAAGTCTCTACGTGTCACACAGAACGTGCTTTTAATTAAATAAAAACAGAAACTTAGCATGAGCTGAGTGACGTAATTCTAAACTATGTAGTATTCAGCATACACTCAGCTTTTCTTATTCTAAGTCATAATTTAATTAACTATCTAGCAAAACTGAGTTATTCTCCCTTGAATGAACTCAAGTTAGCTTTATTAATTAAGAGTCTACTTAGTACTAAATTAATTTCACTATCCTAGACAGTTTGCTATTTCCAAAACTACTCAGTAGTGTGAAGTACTATTAGCTTGGGTTCTACACCCCTTTTTGGTGGGTTATAAAGTTTGAGAAGTTGTCTCTTGAAGAAAATACAATAGCACACCTTTTGATTTTGGAAAATAGATCAAAATATGACATTCTAGTAAATATTCTAAGCACATTTATTGATGAATCATTCCTAGGTAGGTGAGATATCCCTAAAGTGGATGGATACCAAAACCCAATTATTAGTTAGATTAGACACAACTCAAAGATCCAAAATTATTTTAAAGCATCATATGATGATATAAAATCCCTCATACGGTAAAATCCCTAATTTAATAACATATTATTAATTAAAACATTTGTTTTTGTAATAGGAAATTCTAATGAATTATCTTGAAAAAAGAAGTTGCCACCCACATCAACTCATTCAGAAATTTTCATGATATTCAGGTTCGTACACTTACGTACTTATTGTTGGTTAAAATAAAATGGAATAAAATTTCTTATTTGGAACATGAATATTACCTAAGTGTTTTAGGTGTATTTTATTTACATAATGATGATAAAAATTGAAATAAGGAAAAGATGTTGAGTTTAGAGATACAAACATTAATCACGCGCCTCTAGATCTTGATGATTAAGCAAAAAAATGTTAGTTTGAAAGAAATTAATAATAAACTTTATGTGCATTAGAGTCTACAAACACGATGTTAGTTTAGGTGTAATAATGACAATAGGTAATAATAAAGAAATTAACAACACTTTCAATAAAAGAAAGATTTTAGCAGAAATCTAAATGTTGAAAACAGTTACTTTAGAAAATCATATCTTCAAAACAATCATTCATTTTGGATGATTCTTAATGTTACTGAATCCTTAAGATGTATAGATTATAAAAATATCTACACGTTCTGTAAAGACTAGAATCAAATTTAGAAATTAAATCTGTTTGATGAACTTAAAACTTTGAAAAATCATAAATTTCTAATCGATGTTCCAATTTAAAAGATCTTTGAATTTTCAGAAACCTTGAAATGTTTTGATCATAGGAGAAATATCTACACATATTGTAAAGGTCTGAAGAAATACTAGAAATCAAAATTGTTTATTGAATAAGAAATAGAAGGGTTAGTATGAACTGGCAACTTAAAAAATTCATTACTTTTGATCTACTCAACCAAATAGAGTGATCTTTGATGTTTTAAAAAACTTAGGATGTTTAGAATGCAATGACATAAGACTTGTACAAAAATAACTTCATAAAGGGGCGTCGACACCCCTATCCCTCGTTGAGGCTCCTTCTATCTCGGAGAGGCTCCCATTTTCCTCAATGAGGTACCCATTTCCAAAACATAAGGAACTCAATAATCAAAATTGAAAAAATAAAATGGAATTAAAGAGACTTAAGGAACTCAGGTTCTTACACTTTCCATGAGTTTCCACTTTGAGAGTGCTTGATTACGCTAATTTGCTTCCTTCGAGATTATTCAAATTTAAAGGCTCAAGAATAAGAATTGTAATGTATTTTTCTGCTTGGTAGAGCTTTTGGAAGCTAAAAATAAAAAGAAAAACATTTTGTTGATTTAGGAGGTTTAGAGGGGTTGATATAGTAAATTTTTTACCTAAAATACAAGTACAAAGTGGAGAACATGGGTAAGTAGTGTTTACTTTTGTGGTTTGGTGCTACTAATTAACTCGAAAACTACCATTACTTCCTCAAAGGGACTGCAACACCCCTATTGGAGGGGGCCTCCCTAGAGGGGGGCCCAGTACCCATGACACCATGGGAATACAATTTTTGTACTTCTTGGTAGTTAAGGTATAGGTGGTTTGGTCCTTTGGTGCCTTTTGATCCGTTTTTTGATGCGTCTTGTTCATGGTATCTTTGGGTGTGTCCAATATTTTTTCAATAGCTTGAATCATCTCGAATTTATCTCATAACCCCTCATGGTTGTGTAAGTGTCGATAGACCAAATTTAAAAGACTTCATCATCATTTTGAGAGACTATAAAAATCCTACGCTCAATGACTGCCCCTTACGGAATCACTTTACAAAAATCGGCTTTAAGAATGATTGTGTGAAATGGGGATAGGGAATTCTTACGTTATTGCCTAATGACATGTTTATTGCTTATTTGATCTTTGTTAGAAACAAAAACGTTTTCCCTTTAATTAAGAATAAACATGTGTTGTGATTTTGCCTTGATATGTGTCCTTCAGTGTGGTAGGTCACGATCACGTATCCGCCATTGCCTCTTGTTATCTATTGACTCAACTCGAGTTGGAATGATCACAAATGCATCATCACCCTTCATCTTATATTGACTTCTTGGGGAAGCATTGACTTGAGGTGGATCAGTCATGAATACATCATCTCTTTTCTTGATTTGGTTGACTTAACTTAGCGAGGAGCTTTTCTTATTAACTTGTTGAATTGGTGAAATGATCTCGAATGTGTCATTCCCTATCATAAAAAATGAAATGGCTTCGAGTACTTTGCTCTTGGCCATTAATAAAATGAATTGCGCATGAACCATGCTTTACTACTTATCTTTATATAGCACGTGTATGCGATATCAAATTTTGTGCAGGATAGACTCGTGGTAGAATCATGCATGTATAGTGCATTGATCACCTTTGTCATTTTGTTGAATTAACTTTTGTGGGGGGAATGTTGCTTGATTTGAGGTGTAATGATCACGAATGTGTCGACACCCTCCATCATTTTGTTTACTTAACTCCACAGGGAAGTGTTCTCTTATTGACTTGGTGAAACGAGTAAGAATGTGTCATAAACTATCATAAAATATAAAAACTATCTTCGAGTACATTACTCTTAGCTATTCGTTAGTGATTCTTGTGTGGTATGTGCTTAGTTACTTATCTTTGTGTAACACATATTCACGACTTCTTAGACCTGTGTGCATAAAAAGATTGATGCAAGATGCACGTTATACTACTTATCTTCATATAACAGATATTCATGATTTAGTGAACTCGTAAGAGGGTAAAAGCTTGATGCATGGTGATAAGTGTATAATTACACTTATTATCATGATATTTTCAATCATAAAATGATATGGTTTTATTTCATTTTATACTTCATATAAAAGATTTCACTTGGTATGTAGTTGTGTTTTTATACAAATGAAGAAACTAGGCAAATCTTGGGAGTAAAATGAACAAAAGTGGAATTCTATGGAAAAAGAGTGAAAAATGTGCAAAAAGATGCGTGGAACACAATGATTTGGCTTAGGATTGAAATTGTCAAAGATTTGCAAAGTTGCAAAGAAGAATCATGAAGAAATAGCATTTCACGATCGTGACATCTATTCACGGTCGTGACTTGTCACTCTTCATAAATAGAAAACTGCCATCCAATGTTCACAATCGCGGCATGTGATTTGTAGTCACGACATGTGATGGTTAATGGTTATCTCTTTTCAGCTACTAACCACCAGATAACAACGATTAACCTCCATCAACTGCCATCAACTACCAACCGAAAAGACACCCTTTAGAAGTCAACCAATCATGAAAAGGTGCCTTTCCATTGTGGATGAGGATGAATCTTTGCATCCAATCAAAATGAAGTGATGCAACTCTTCACCAATGGACATGACTCTTTGTTTGGTTAGATGCAACCCTTCGTACTCTATAAATATGGTTCAACTTCAACCATTTTCGCAGAGAGAGGAGACAGAAATTTGGATTAATAGTGTGATACATGTTAGACTTGCATGTTTAGATAGAAAGTAGAAATTCTATAGATTTCACTAGTTCGAAGCCTTAGCGAGAAAAATATTTAAGTGATTCGATTCTTATTTTGATCACTATATTTCTACACAAATTCGAGCGTTTCTTGTAAGAGTGTAATTGCAAAGTATTTATCAATAAAAGTTTTCATTCTTCTACATTCTTTTATTCGAGATTCACAAAGAATAGCATCCTAGCGAAGGATCTATACAAGTCGAGATCGAATTCAAAGTAGATGCAGGAATTGCGAGAATTGATGACTCCCATTAAAGAGTGGATACGGTTTGATCAACTTTAGCCTTTCACTTGCATACCTTACAACTTTACTTTGTTTTCTACTTATACTTTCTATTTCGAAGTTTATGATATGTCTATATGTTATAACGAGTAATTTGTCTTGCGTCATTTATATTAATCAAGTTATATGCTTTTGAGTTAACTTTAAGAGTGATTTCGAGGTTAACAAGATTGTGTATAATCACTAGATCTATGATTATAACACTGTTTAGTGAGCCAACATTTTTGGAGTGGTAACTTGCTAAATATGGCTATGTGAGAGCTACCCGTAATAAGCATAGTAATATAGTTATCCAGGTTTTTATAAGTGTCATAATTTGTTTACCCTAGACTTAGTAAAGTCATCTCATGTGTTACTCTGCGGTGAATTATTGAATATTAGGGCATCTAGAACCTTATTTGTTGAAGTTATCTAGTTTACGAAATACTCTCGATGATTTTGCATGTTTTTCTCAACTAAACTTATTCTTAGGGAATATCTTTATATTTTATATCTTTTCTATTCTATTCACACATCTATTTAGTAATTCATCTATCATCCAAACCCCTTAAATAAAAATTATCTATAACTCTAGTTGGTCTTTAGAGTCGAATTCCTTCCCTGTGGGATCGATATCTTTTAAAACTACATCGAAACTGTATACTTGCAGTGGTCACCATTTTTCTATTTGATAAGCGATATTGACAACACCTATTCATATTTTGAACTTTTATCTTATTGGTAGAAAGGTGGTGAATAAGGTTTTTGGCATCGTTATCGAATAAAAGCCCTCAAAATAAATAGAGTCAAAACCTTACGATCACATGGTACATGTCATACTACTTGCCTTCATATAACTTGATTTCATGGCTTTTGACCTGTAGGGGCTAAAGGTTGATGTGTGGTATACATTATACTATGTTTCTTCATATAATGTATATTCACGGTATTGAGTTATGTGAGATATGTCATCTTTCCAAAATTATTCGTGACTTGAAAGTATGCGAGAGTACCATTGGTAATGCGTGACACATTCGAGGTTTTGAGTTATGTGTGATACATCATCAACTTTGCCAAACATATTCATAGTTTGAAAGTAAATTAGATGGGTTATCGAAAGTATGTGGCACATTTGCGATTTTGACTAGTGTGAGAAATGTCATAAACTTTGCTAGACATATTCACCAATTGGAAGTACGAAACATACGCTATCGATAACATTCGTAGTTTTGAATTAAGTGTGATATGTCATCGACTTATCATGACATATTCATAGTTTGAAAGTACATAATATATGCTATTAGAAATGCATGACACTTTTGTAGTTATGATTATGTGAGATATGCCATAGGCCTTACCAAACATATTCACGATTTAAAGGTACATGAGATGTGTCATTTGCAATGTGCGACACATTTGTGGTTTTGACTTGTGATGCATGGATAACAATTGAAAGGAAAAAATTACATGCGATGAACATACTATGCATCATCATCTATCATCGTGGAGAGTCTCTTTCCAATGATCATGGTGTGCATTGTTACACGTTGTTAACAAGTGGGGCTTGAATTGATTTTTATGTAATTATAAACTACATCTTGCCCAAATACCATGTGGCAATTAGTTGAGATTCACAGTCATGAACTACAGATTTGACTAATTTCATGTCTTTTAAAATCAAAATATCATGGTTGGAGTCATGGTGGAATATTTTCCTCAATAAGAATAATAAAGTGAATGATGTAGATAAATTCACAATTTTTGTATCTCTTGATGACAAAAATGACATTGTTGGGATTATAGTAGAGCATTTTTACCATGTTCAATCTATATCCGTTGGAAAATGTAATGAAATGGATAATGGAGATGGGTCCATGTCTTTTGTATCTTTTAACAACAAAATAACATGTTACGGTAGAATACTTTTGTCATGCTTGATTCAAGTCCGATAATAAAAATGATGAAGTGAAAGATGAATAAGTCCATAATTTTGTGTCTTTGGGTGATAAAATGATGTTGTTAGAATGACAATTGAATAGTTTTATCATTCTCGATCCATGTTTGATGATAAAAATGATCAAGTGAATGATGGAAATGCTTTTTGTGTCTTTGGGTGACAAAGATAGTGGAAGACTATTCTTGTAATTCTTGAGCCATGTTACATGAAAAAAATGGCGAGATAAATGATGGAGATGATTTGTGTTTACTGATGATAAAGATCAAGGTAAATTATTCTTGTTATTCTCAAGCCATGTTGAATGACAAAAATAGTGAAGTAAATGATGGAGATGATTTTTGAGTCTATTAATGATAGAGAACATGGTACAGTATTCTTGTCATTCTCGAACCATGTTGGATGACAAAAAAGGTGATGTAATTGATGTGATTAGGATCATAGTAGAGTATTCTTGTCATTCTCAAGCAATGTAGGATGATTAAAATGGTGAAGTAAATGATGTAGTTGATTTTTCTCTCTATTGATAGACAAAGATGATGTGATTGGGATCACAAAATAGCACCCTTGTCATTTTGGAGCCATGTTGAATGACAAAATGGTGGAGCGGATGTGATTTGAGTCACAGTAAAGTATTCTTGTTATTCTCGAACCATGTCAGATGTAAAAAATGATGAAGTAAATGATATAGATGATCTTTATGTCTATTGACGACAAAGATAACGGTAGAGTATTCTTGTGACTCTCGAGTAACATCAAATGATAAGAATAGTGATAATGATGTTGTTGGGATCTTGGTAGAGTATTCTTGTCATTCTCGATCCATGTTAGATGACAAAAATAGTGATTTAAATGATGAAGATAATTTTTTTGTCTATTAACGACAAAGGTGACGTGATTGGGGTCATGATAGAGTATTTTTATCACTCTTGTGTCATGTCAGATGAAAAAAATGGTAAAGATGATGTGATTAAGATTAAAATATAGTATTCTTTTCATTCTTGAGCCATATTAAATGACAAAAATGGTGAAATAAATGATGGAGATGATTTTTGTGTCTATTAATGACAACATCACGGTAGAGAATTCTTGTCATTCTCAAGCCATGTCAGATGAAGAAACAATATAGGTGACGTGATTGGTGTCGTAGTAGAGTAACTTTATCATTCTTGAGCCATGTCAGATGGCAAAAATGATGATGTAAATGATGGAGATGATTTTTGTGTCTATTAACATCAAGATCATGGTATAATACTATTGTCATTCTCAAGCCGTGTCGAATGACAAAAATAGTGAAGATGAGATGATTAGTATCATGGTAGAGTATTCTTATCATTCTCGAGCCATGTCGGATGATAAAAATGGTGAAGTAAATGATGAAGATATTTTTATATGTCTATTGATGATAGAGATCACAATAGAATAATATTCTTGTCATTCTCTAGTCATGATAAGTGAAAAATGGTGAAGTAAATGATGTGATTGAAATTACAATTCAGTATTCTTTTCATTCTTGAGCCATGTCGGATGATAAAAATGGTGAAGTAAATGATGGAGTTGATTTTTTTGTTTATTGATGATAAAGTACACATGATAGGCATCAGGATGGAGTATTCTTTTTGTGAGCATGAGATTCTTGGTCCCTCTCGGGAAGTCATAATGAGAAATATTTTCACTTACGCTTCAGTTCCAATATTCCAAATTTATGTTACGAGACATTCGAAGAAGATCTTTGGACCTTTTGGAAGCCAAAACTGTTCGAACCAAACCATCCAAACCACCAAAATAGCTAATAACCATCAAAAAACAAACTCGAAAATCCAATTATCGCCCCTCTTGTCCAACCTTGGGCAAATCGGCCTGGGATTCCTTCAATAGTTTAGAACGGTCTGCCAAGTCAATCGACACTATTACCGGGCCGATACCGGTCTACCAAGTGAACCGGTATTGGGGCTCTGGACTGATCCCAGCTTAGCAGCCACTAGGCCAAACCAGCTTTGGCCTTGCCTACGTGGAAATGCCTGTTTCGGCTGACTTTAACAGCTAATTTATTTTTTTTTCAACTTTTACCCCTAATTTTATTTACCCTTTTCCAAAATTACCCTTAACCCTATTCTCAATTACATTTTCTTACCAATCTCTATATAAGCCTAAAATTAGGTTTTTGGGGAGGTTACCATTTTTAGTCACTTTTAGGATTTTTAGAAAGATTAGAGAGAGAAATTCTTTACGTTTTTTGAAAAAAGTTAGGAAAAATCCCCACTTGCATTTTTCAAAAATTTTTCTTCGAAAATCCTTCTTTCCTTTTGGGTACTTCAGAGTTAGAGACTTAATCTAGCTCTCAAGTCTCCTAATTCCCCCACAAAAAATCACTTTCCATCCCCCTTTTTTCCACAAATAGATATAAAAGCCTTTAAGGATCTCTTTTTAGTGTTTCCGGATCCTAAAGTTGTGGATTCACGTCGGAGGGGTAAGATTGTAAGCTTTTAGAGACAATTTGCGTGTTTTTTGTGTGTTTTTTCTAGTTTTTTGTTCTATGTTTGATTCTTCTTTAGGGTAGATGACCAATACTTGTCCATTCAAACCTGTACAAGCACCTAAGGAGGGTCGGTCCTCCCGAGGTGGTACTGACCAGTTTGGTTGTACCAGACTGGTACTAGCCTACCAGGCCAGTCCTGACCGATCAGGCTGGTACAGGTCCAATACCAACTTACCCCCCTGGTTTTTCTGTTTTTACCCTAGTTTTGTTCGTTTTTTATGCTATTTTGGCCCACGCGATGGGAAAAGCATTTTCCCCGAAACCTAACCAAATTTATACCATGTATAATATGAAATAATAAAATTTGGTAATAAATCAAGTCTAAAATCAATTAATTTAAAATAAAAGCTTGCTGGGAACCCGGATTCCCAACTTTTTAATCCATAAATTCGCGATCCACCCTAATCTAACTTATGCTACTAATTGCATCTTATTTTGTACACTAATTATGCCATGATGTTGTGATATATCTCGTCTAACCATTGTGGATGCAAGTAGATTTAGGTTAGATGTATGTTAGGGTTTATTTTCCTTCGGGTATCGCACTTTGTAAATAAAAATGCATTTATAGATCATTTGTATTTAGGTTCATTTGTATATTTTCCTCGATTTGTATTATTATTTACACTACCCCCTTAGGTTAGAAGCCTTTATTTATTTATTTATTTATTGCTTTTCTTCATTTGTTAGTTGCTTTATTTATTTATCACTTTTCTTTTGTGTTTGATATAAATGCTAACATAAATAAAAAAGACTATAAACTAATCGAAATATCTTAAAGATGGTGATGTGTATGTAATATTAACTCAAATAACGACAAAGTAGGTAACTCATCTAAACACGAATCTTTGTATTATAGTGTGGTTTAGGCTTAATGGATCTAGGTTATACCAAATTTCCCAGAAGAGCTGATTCAAGTGGCAATTCCTTAATGTAGGTTAGAGGTTTAGACCTCAAGTCTTTCCATAGCTTTTATTTTCTTGAGTAAAACCCCCATGCTCCATCTAACAAGGCTGGCACCTCACAACGACTACGCGGGTACTAAAACATCATCTAGTCACACTTGTCTTTCTCAGTCCATATCAAATGACAATAATAGTGAAGATGATGTGATTTGATTCACAATTGAGTATTCTTGTCATTGTCTCGCCGTGTTGAATAAAACAATTGGTGAAGTAAATGATGGACATTATTTAGTCTATTGATGACAAAGATCATGGTATGGTATTTTTATCATTCTCAATCCATGTCAGATGATAAAAATAGTGAAGGTGACGTGATTGGGATCATGATAAATAACTCGAGCCATATCAGATGAAAAAAATTATGAAGTAAAAGATGGAGATGATTTTTTGTTTATTGGGTCTATTGATGATAAAGATGACGTGGTTGGGATCACAATAGAGTATTATTATCATTCTCGAGCCATGTCGGATGAAAATAATGGTGAAGATGATGTAGTTGGGATCACGGAAGAGTATTCTAATCACTCTCGAACTAGTCGAATGACAAAAATGGTGAAGTAAATAATGTGATTCGGATCACAATATAGTGTTCTTGTCATTCTTGAGTCATGTCCAATGATAAAAATAATAAAGTAAATGATTTTATTGGGATCATGATAGAGTATTCTTGTCATTCTCGAGCCATGTTGGATGATAAAAATGGTGAAATAAATGATGGAGATGATTGTTTGTGTCTATTGAAGACAAAGATCATGGTAGATTATTCTTATCATTCTCGAGCAATATCAAATGATAAAAATGGTGAAGTAAATAATGTGATTGGGATCACAATAGAGTATTCTTGTCATTCTCGAGCCATGTCGGATGATAAAAATGGTGAAGTAATTGACGAGCATAATTTTTTTATCTATTAAGGACAAAGACTATCTGATTGGGAAGATGATAGAGTGTTCTGTCATTCTTGAGCCATCTCGAATGATAAAAACAGTGAAGATGATGTGATTAGGATCATAGTAGAGTATTCTTGTCATTCTCGAGCAATGTCCGATGACAAAAATGGTGAAGTAAATGAAACAAATGATTTTTGTGTCTATTGATGACAAATATTAGGGTAAAGTATTCTCGTATTTTTGAGCAATGTTAAACAAAAAAAACAATGAAATGATATGATTGGGATCATGATACAATATTCTTGTCATTTTCAAGCCATGTTAAATATAAAAATGGTGATGTAACTTATGAAAATAATTTTTTATTGTTGACAACAAAGATGACGTGAATGGGATCACAATAGAGTATTCTTGTCATTCTTGAGCCATGTGGAATGAAAAAATAGTGAGGATGATGTGATTAGAATCAATGTAGAGTATTCTTGTTATTCTCGAACCATGTCGAATGATGAAAAAAGGTAAAGATGATGTGATTGGGATCACGTCAGAGTATTCTTGTTATTCTTGAGCCATGTAGGATGATAAAAATGGTGAAGTAAATGATGGAGATGATATTTTTGTTTATTGATGATAAAGATCATGATAGATTATTCTTGTCATTCTAGAGCCATGTCAGACGAAGAAAACAATGAAAATGGCGTGATTGGGATCATGGTAGAGTATTATTGTCATTATTGGGCCATATCAGATGACAAAAATGGTGAAATATATGATAGAGATGATTTTTTTTCTATTAACTACAAAGATGACATGATTAGGATCACGATAAAGAATTCTTGTCATTCTTAAGCCATGTCGGATGATAAAAATTGAGAGGATGATGTGATTAGGATCACAGTACGGTATTCTTATCATTCTCAAACCATGTCGGATGACAAAAATGGTGAAGTCAATGACGGAGATGATTTTTGTATTTATTGATGATAAAGATCATAATAGAATATTCTTGTCATTCTTAAGCCATGCCGATTCACAAAAATAGTGAAGTTGACTTGATTGGGATCATGATAGAGTATTCTTGTCATTCTTTAGGAGATGATTTTTTATGTCTATTAATGATAAAGATCATGATAGAGTATTATTGTCATTCTCGAGCCATGTCATTTGATAAAACAGTGAAGACGATGTGATTGGGATCATGATAGAGTATTCTTGTCATTCTCAAGCCTTGTCAGATGATAAAAATGGTTAAGCAAATGATGGAAATCATTTCTTTGTCTATGGACAAAAAAGATGACGTTAATAGGATCATAATAAAGTATTCTTATCATTCTTGAGTCATGTCAAATGACAAAAATCGTGAAGATGATGTGATTGGAATCATGGTAGAAATTATTGTCTTTCTCAATCCATGTCAGATGATAAAATTGTGCGGTAAATGATGGAGCAAAATTTGTTTGTTTATTTATGACAAAGATCACGTTAGAGTATTTTTATCATTCTTGAGCCATGTTGGACAGGGCAGTGCTGGGGGCTAGGGGCGGTACACAGAGGTTGATGTCCACCCAGCAGTCGAGAAACCTCATGTTAGAGGTTTCTTGACAAGATTTTTGCTTCTACAAGACAAACATGGTTGTCTTTGCAGAGGTTGAAGATGATGCAATTGTATTTCTCTTTTTCACCAAATGGTATAAAATGAAAGTCTTGATATATTTGTTGTGCTCATTTACTAATCATTTATAGCAAAATTATATCCCCCTTTACTCACTTTTACCTATTCCTATATACAGTTCCTTAGTAACTTTTTTAATTAATTTTTTTATGGAAATTAAAAACTAAACTCCAACAATTCTGCATTGATTTAAATTCTTTATACTTTTTTCATTTATTAATCAATTTAGTTAATAATTAATTAAATTAAAAGGAAATGAATAATTTCAAACTTTACTTATTAACAATATAGTAATAGCATGATCATTAAGACTCTGAATTCTATTCTCTTCTTTCTTTTCTTCATTAATTATGAAATATCATACTAAATCGATAATTACATATTTATTTTATTCTATATTACTTTTTCAATTGATCACAAAGTTATTTCTAGTTTTCATATTAACAATTATTAATTATTATAACCACTCTACCTTAATATTTTATCATTATCGATGTCAAAATATCTCCATTTATATTTGTCTGTGTACAATTTCGCCCCCAAATGTTTGGGTCCTAACTTCACCACTGATATTAGATGATAGAAACACTGAAGATGACATGATTGGAATCATGGTAGAATATTCTTGTCATTCTCGAGCCATGTCGGATGACAAAAATGATGAAATAAATGATAGAGATGATTTTTTTGTCATTTGATGACAAAGATGACGTGATTGGGATCACGTTATAGTATTCTTGTCATTCTCGAGCCATGTCCAAATGATTAAAATGTTGAAGATGATGTGATTGGGATCACAGTAGAATATTCTTGTTATTCCTGAACCACGTCGGATGATTAAAATGGTGAAATAAATGATGGAAATTAATTTTGTGTCTATTGACTCCAAAGATTTGGTTGAGTATTCTTGTCATTCTTGAGTCATGTCAAATGACAAAAATAATGAATTTTACATGATTGGGATTACGGTGGAGTGTTCTTATCATTCTAAAGCCATGTTAAATGATAAAAATGGTGATGTAAATGATGAAGATGATTTTTGTGTCTATTGATGATAAAGATCAGATTTAAGTACTATTATCATTTTTGAGCCATGTCAGATGACAAAAATAGTGAAGATGACATGATTGAGATCACGATAGAGTATTGTTGTCATTCTTAAGTCATGATAGATGATAAAAATGGTGAAGTGATGGAAATGATTTTGCTTTATTGATAATAAAGATGATGTGATTGGGATAATGATAGAGTATTTTTGTCAATCTCGAGCAACATCGAATGATAAATATGGTGAAGATGATGTCATTTGGGGATCTAGTAGACTATTCTTGTCTTTCTCGTGCAATTTCATATGAAAAAATTGGTGAAGTAAATAATGGAGTTGATTTTTGTGTCTATTAAGGACAGAGATCATGATAGAGTATTATTGCTATTTTCGAGCCATATCAGATGACAAAAAAAGTGTAGTATATGATGGACATGATTTTTGTGTCTATTGATGACAAAGATCATGGTAGAGTATTCTCATCATTCTCAAGCCATATTAGATGAAAAAATGGTGAGATGTGAATGTATGAAAAAAATTAAAGTGTATTGGAAGGTGTCCATTCTTGGCATGCCATCAGGAATTATTTAAGTTAAAGCTCATCCTTGAAGTCACCTTCAAAAGATGACTTTGAACAAGAATTCAGATTTGCATTATTGTTGAAGTGGTTCTAGTTAAAGACTTTAAACAAAGGCCGATGTTGTGGTTGTCGTCGTCCAACTCACCAAACATGTTAAATAATGTTTGGTTGAGAATGGGGTTGAAAGAATCGATGTACCATACAGATGAGCTAATGAGGGTTTGAACTTGAAGTTTATACTCATATAGAAGACAAGTAGAGATTGAATGAGTGATGAAATATATTGAATTCGAGGCTTACACTCGCTTAAGAGATGCACAGAGATTAAACAAGTGATGAAAGCATGTTCAACTTGAGACTTACACTTGCTTGGGAGACAAGTAGAGATCAAATCGAATGATAATAAGGTGTTGTACTCAAGACTTACACTCATGTAGGAGATGCGCAGAGATTAAACAAGATCAAGTTAAAAAATTTATTGAACTCGAGACTTACACTCACATAGGAGATGTGTAGAGATTGAACCGTTTATTAAAATATGCCAATTGCAGATGTTACCTCGAATGCTCCTTGCATTTGACTAGGGCTGAATTTGGTCTTATTATCATCAATTAGCAGTTGATTACCAATTCTTGAATGATATCATTTGTTAGGTTTTTCCCTTAGCAATGAATTCTGAACATCCATTTAGATTTTCCTCCTATGTTGCTTGCATTTACTTAAGCTGAATTTTGACTCATGAGCAAGGCCACTTAGTTGACCAGCTGATCTTAAGTTTTAGGCTTTTGCCCCTAGCCTTGAAGTTTGACCTTCCAATTAGTTTTTCTACAAAACAAAATTAACAAGTGCATGTGCGTTTTTGTATGCATAAAACGAGTGTATGCATGTTGATATGGTATTCCTTTGATCGAGTTGGGTTGCTAGATGATGGCTTTACGTACTTGGAAAAGCTTCAATGATAGAGGAAGGACTCTTTATGGATGATTGTATGTATGGACGTGGATTTGAGTCTTAGTTTGTTAGAGTTTGGTTCGAAGTCTTGTTATAATCTTTGAGTGGATTTAGATGAGTCATTGATATGAATTCCCCCCTAGGATCTTTTATCTCCTTACATGTTGACATTGATTCTTGGAAATATTTTCCAATCCTCGTAGATTGGCTTAGGATTGTTGATGATCGAATATTTGCTTTACTACAAATATACCATGTATTGGAATGGATGTTGGTGATAGAAGTCTCGTTGTTCACCCGTTATTGTAGACAATCTTCTCATTAAGGAGATTGGATGACATTTGACTCCATTTTTTAGGGATTAGTAAAGGATTGTATTCTTCCTTAATTTGGCTCAAACTTTTGCATAGACTATCTTTATCGAATTTCAATCTATCGAACATTATCTTGAATTTTCTTAGACCTCCCTTTCAGGTTTTCAATCTAGCAGACTTGAATCCAGCAGACTCCAGCTATAATAGCTAATGTCCATCTTCAACAATGTTGGGTAATTGAGGATTTGAGGTTGAAATTGCTTTTACTTGACATCACTATCCTAAGTAGCTGAAGAGTTGAGGTTGAAGTTTCTTTAGCTTGAGAACATTTAATATCACTATGCTGAGTAGCTGAGGAGTTGAGATTAAAGTTCCTTTGGCTGAGAATCTTTGACATCAATATGATAAGTAGTTGAGGTTGAAGTAGCTTTGGCTTTAGAATCTTTGACATCATATAATGAGTAGTCGAGGAGCTGAGGTTGATGTTTCTTTGGCTTGAGAATATTTGATATCACTATGCTGAGTAGCTGAGGAACTGAGGTCAAAGCTACTTTGACTCGAGAATCTTCAACATTACAATAATTGCTTTATGGTAGCACATATAACACGAGCAAATGAGCAATAATTCCTTTACTGAGATTGAATATAACTTTGTGTCCACAATCAATAATGACAAAATCCATCGAGATTATCTTGGTAAGACTTATATCTTGTCTACTAGAGAATATCTGAAATTTTGGTAATCCTCCAATGGTCTTGTTGTGTTGACCCTTCTTTGCATAATTTCTTTGCTCAACAATGTCTTAGTTGGATTGTGCTCTTGAATTTCATTTTGGTTCTAATTTTTGCATAGATTAAAGTGATGTAACCCACTAAAGCTTATTCTATGTATTATTTTTTGCTTAAACTACCTTCATGATGATAATCCATCAAATGCTATTTCCTAACATTTGCATGATTGCTTACATTTTTCAACCATCGAGTATTTTTCCTTTTGTATTAATTTGTTTAGTTTTTAATACAAAAGCACACGCAAGATGCACAAAATGATTTGTTAGGTCTAATCTATCGAGATTCATTTTACTTTTCATGTCAAATTCATTCATAGAAAACACAACATAAGATTAAGTGAGAAAGAAACTTTCATTAATGAGTTTGAATTGATTACAACTGGTTGGTGAACATTCCAAAAGATCTACCCTCATTGCCAATTATCATGTGAAGGTTTTATATGTGATATCTAACTTGTTTTTCTCTATATTCCTTTATATTTTCTTAGACCGCCCTTTAAAGATTTCAGTCTTACCAGCCATATACCTTAATTTTTTTCTTGGTTTTGAAGACGAGGTTGCCATCCAACTGGTGCTTTGAAAATTTATTTTTTGTGTGATGCTTTTCCGATTTGATTCTTTTCTTTAGATATAGTAGCGCCTTAGCCTGTCCTGATTAAATGGGCATTGATATCTTATGCTCATCAATGTGCATGGTCTTCATTACTCCTCCATTGAGGATTTGTATGGTCTTTAGGCATGAAATCACCCTGATAATTATGAACCTCTATTTCAACTATGCCGTGATTAATTCTCTTCGTTTCAATGGATTCTTTTGATGATTGTTGAAAATTTTGTAGCTTTTTTAGTATCTTCTTTGTGTCGGTACACCTTAATTTGTGCTTAATATTGATAGTTTTCTAGCAAGTATCTCAAATGTCCACTTTTCTAGACCATCCTTTTGCATCAATATACCCCATTTTTGCTTCATTGGTGATGGGAGGATTGGTATTGTTGATATCCCAAATGATTTAATGGACCATACTTTATTCATCCTACTTCCTTGATTGCAACATAATTATCAAATGTTTTAGTTGTTTTCCCCTTAAGCTGTGCTCCATTGTTTATGAGCAAAATGTTTCCTTCCTATGAACTTTAGCATTTCCTTTGCGTGATGTTCATGCAGGATTTACCCTTCCTCCATTTCAAGAATTTATCAACAGATGTGATCATGACCTTATATTTGTTTATTGAAAATGGCCGAATCTCTTTGATATATCTATACCCACGTAGAGAATGGGTAATGAGTAGGGTGGATACGCAATGAAGTGCAGTTAGTGGCAGTTGTTGGACGTCCCTATGCGCTTACCACTTCTTGGATGTAGTTGACTATCATTGTAATTTGAGAATTCTGTTGAATATGAATCCTCTTAGCTAGAGCTAATTTTGTTCAATGTCTAAGTAAGTGAAGCTTCCTCTTGCTAAGACTAAATTTCGGAACTCTATGTGCAATAGTCTCTTTGGTTGTCATAGACATATCTTTGTTAGGATATGCAAAAGAGCTACAAGGTCTTTTAGCACTTTTATTATTTCTCTCTTTCGGTGAGAGTGGGATCATTTGAAATGGCTACCAACTTGAGGTATAAATTATATTCAAGTAGAATTCATGCAATGATGTATCACAAGTACTAAAGACATTATGTGCATACGAACACGTCAAACCATATAAAAGATCACACAAATAAGCAACACATGACGTAATCATCGAATCAAAAGCCTAACAAGCTTAATTTTTCACAAAGATATTAAAAGTAAAACATTATCCATATCATCCTCCATGCATGAAGGGTCTTCGTCGCTGGTGGTGGAAGAAATAATCTCAATAGATTTCATTTGCATGATGTCCAAGTCGGCATTCATCTTCTAAATTAACTTGATGGAAAAACTTCTGAAAATCCTTTTTTATATGCTCCTTTTTCATCCTTCATGTGTAAAGATTCTTTATTGATGGTGATGGAAGCAACAATCTTTGTAGAGTTGATCAGTGTGATTGCTAAGTTGTGATTCATCATCTCAAGTAACATGATGGAGAGATATCTGGAATCCTTCTTGATATGCCACTAGATATCCATTTTGTTACCCCATTATTGATGACGTAGCTATTGATGGTTGCTTTGTTGAAAGCTTATTCCATGAGGAGGTAATCTATAACATTCAGATTGACCTTTTCCAAATCTAGCTCGAGGACTGAACCTGACATTATTGCAACTTAATATAACTTTTGACTAAATCTAAGTACTCGAATGAGGCAGTCATTGTTTGTGCTGATATGTTTTTTTTCTTTGCTCTCTTCGAAGAAGGTTAGCTTATGCATAGGTTGTATGAGTCATATGTATACACGTATGGGTTAACATGATAGTCTTTACATAATGTATGTTTCACAAAAATATGGCTACAACACAAAGGTTTAGTCTTTATGATGATGACGTAAGAGACAAAAAGCAACATACGCGTTATTAGTCAACAAAACAAACAAAGTTATCAAATGATTTTCATGACTATAGAAATATCATAAAGAAGAACAATATTCATTAAGGAAATAAGATGGCACAAGATTATTAATATCATCATTAGCATACCTAGAGAGACTATGTACGAAAGAGATATTAAGCTAACATACACAAAGGATAATAATTATAGCTTGGCGCATGCATGAAAGGATAAGACAACATGATGTAGTACATGGTATTGTGCGACATGGCTCAAAATGTGTGAAATGTGCATCATTTGTAAGTATATTACACATTCATGAATAGAACGCATGATATATATCATTGGCGTATATGACATATTCATGATCGAAATGTGTGAGATCTCTCATCGATGTACATGATACATACAAAATTAGAATGTGTGAGGAATATCATCAGGATTCATGATATATTCATGGTTGGGATGCATGAGATATATCATCACTGCGTTGGACATATTCACATATGGAAAGTGTAATATATATCATCGCTGTGTGAGAGACATATTCACGATTGGAATGCTTGTGATATATCATCTAGTGCGTGAGACATATTCACTACTAGAATGTGTGATGTATATTGTTGAGATTCATGATATATTTATAGATTGGAATGTGTGAGATATATCATCAAGGTGTGTGAGATATTCACGGTTGGAATGCGTGAGATATATTACCGATACAAATAGAACATGAGAGACATTCACGGATGGAATGTGTGAGATATATAGTATTTCATGTCAAACAAGTTTGCATGGAATAGCATGGAGTTTTATGTAAAAGAAAAATCACATGGTATATATGGTTTTGCATAGCGTGACATGAAATTATAGGGTTTTTCACGTAAAATAAGTTTGCATGGTATAGCATGGAATTCTACGTAAAAGAAAGGTTCCATGGCATTGTATTGCTTTTCATAGAATGACAGGGAATGGTATGGTATTTCAAGTAAAACAAGTTAGTATGGAATGACATATCACATAAAGGAAGTATTAAGGTATTGCATAAAATTTCACATAAGATAGCATAGCTTTACATGTAAGGCTCACATAGAAACAATTACATGGATTTGCATGGCATCCAACGCAAAAATATATAATGGAAAACATGATTTTACATGTAAGATCCACATAAAAACAATTGCATGGCTTTGCATGAAAACATGGCTTTTCATGTAAGATACATGTAGAAACAATTGAATGGCTTTGCATGGCATCCTACAAACATTTGAAATTCATGTAGAAACAATTACATGGCATCATACATAAACTATGTAATAAAGAACATGGAATGGGATGCAAAATTTACGTAGAAACAAATTTATGGCTTCGCACGACATCCTACGTAAACTATGTAATGGAGAACACTACATTTATCATAAACTCACATAGAAAAGATTGCATGTATTTGCATGGAATCCTACGTAAACTATGTAAACGAGGACATGACATTGCATGTAAGATTAAAGTAAAAACAATTGCATGGCTTTGCATGACATCCTACGTAAACTATGTAATAGAGAACATGGCATTACACGTAATTTTACGTAGAAACAATTGCATGGCTTTGCATGGAATCTTACAAAAACTATGTAATAGAGGACATGACATTACATGTAAATTCATGAGAAATAAAATGCATGATAACCTAAGTAAACTATATAATTGGAAACATAGAATTTCATGTAAATTCACGTAGAAATAATTGCATGGTCTTGCATGCACCTTACATAAATTAAGTGAAGGAAACATGTTATTGCATATAGAGTTCACGTAAAAACATTTGCATGGCTTTGCATGATATCCTACATAAATTATAAGAAGGAAACATGGCATTGCATGTAGATTAACATAGAACTAACTGCATGGTTTTGCATGGTATGTTACGTAAACTATGTAACATATCATGGTATTATTTATGCGAGAAATCATAGCATGGCATAACATGGGAAAGTATCATGGTCTAGCATGGGAAACGTATCATAGCATGGAGAAAGTATCATTGCACAACATGGAATTGAGTATCATATCATTGCATGTCAACATGGAATATTATTCATGAGTGAGATTTAGAGAAACATCACACCCTTATGATATGAGGGTGTGTGTATGAGAGTAAGGAGAGTGTCATGTACTTTATGCCTAAAGACTAATGTACTTTCAAAATTTAAACATACAAGCATCATCCCTTCATCATTTAGGATGTCTATGTAATTGGCATCTCTTCCCTCGATGTGGTAACTTTATCATGAATTGTTAATGACTAGGTGATGATAAAGTGTGGAATTTTATTTTATGGATTTGCATTAGTTTTGGTACCCAATAAATAGTTTCTAAGCTTTACTATGTGATGGGCATTGCTCAACGGGGAAGCTGATGTTGATGGCTCTCACTGCACTATGATATTGTGAGCACGGTTTTTCACAACTCCGTAAGTTTATGGTGAAAGACTTTTATTTTGTACCTTTTTAACCAAATATTTTCCATTCAATGTCAATTATTGGAACTTGCCTTCGAAACCTACCGAAATCGTGCCAAAAACCCCAAAATCAATCAAACTAAAAAACTATCAACAATTGGGGTAGGTAGGCTACCAGGATCATTTGATCTTGGTACCGCCCTTGTGATCACAGTATCATGATCAATATTATGGTACTAGAATCACTTTAAATTTTTGATTAGTTGGCTGACTTAAAGCCACTTTTTCTTATTCTAAACCAAAAATGGTAACGGAACCACGAAATCAGTACCGTGGTCAATCTAATTAGAAGAAAGATTGATTTGTTTCATTTTTCCAAGGGATTGAGTTTTTACCCGAATCATTCCCACCTTTTCTATAAATATGACTCGTAAAATCTATATTTTAGGTCAAATTTTTAATCTATAAATTCACAAAATCTCAAGAAAAAATAACCAAACTTCTTCCCGAATTTGTGCAAAATCATGAACAACTAGAGGAATCACTGTATTCATATACTTGTTCATCACCGACCCTTATTCGGTTAAAACCCAAATCCCAAACACCAACCTGTTACTTTCTCCAAAGGTAAACTCCAAGCTCTTGACTTTGGATCTATCATTAAATAAAAATCTAATTTGAGACTTTCTATTTTGTTATTTCAATTACTTAGTTATTTTCAATTTGGTACATCGAGAAGTGTTGGACCCTTACGTTAAAGCTAACAGGGTTGTGTGTCACTTCTAGATAAGTCCTCAAACATTTTACCTCTTTATTTATGTTTATACATGTTTATTGATGATAAAAAATTGATTTTACATGTAAACTTGGCTAAAAATTAAGTGAAAAAGAATAAAGAATTGAAAATTACATGTAAAAAGCCTATGTTGGGACTTTTTTTATCCATGATTCCTATAGACCAAGGTCGAACCTGATACTGTGACCATTGATTGGGGTACTGGAATTGATTTTTACGTACCGAATCAATGAAAAAATGTTTGTTTTCGGTGTTTTCTCCCATTTAACATCTGTTTTGCAGCTTTGCTTAAATCCATTTCAGTTCTAAACTATTGTAACTACCTTATATGATATTCTGGATGATTAGTTGAGTATAAATACTCGTTTTATGTCATGATATTATTTTAGTTTAGCTAAGATTAGGCTTAAAGTAACATCCTTCTTCTCACCTTCATTTTTCTTAATGAATCTTAAGTAATATGAACACGTTAAATATAAGATATTGGTATAATTAGGTTTATAACAAAAAATTAACTTAAAGAATAATGTAGGTAACTTTGTCCGAACATGAACCTCTAAATTTAAGGTATAGGATTGTCTTTGGAAATGATGCTTACACTAGAATCAACCTAGAAGAGCTAATCTAGGTGGCAACTCTATGTCTTAATTTAGAAATTTGGGTTCCAAAATCTTTTAAATTATTTCCAGAGTAGCCTGACCTTAGTTAGAATAATTTTAATGGGAAGAAATCCTTGCCATGTCCTAAAAAAGTAGTGAAATATCCTAAACTGTGAAATATGTCCCGAATAAGCAATCGAACCGACCTGCTCGATAAGCCCGAAAAAAATCATCTTCCACTCACAATGGCGATTCTGCTAGGGATTTCTTTTTATTAAACTTAGTTTCCAAAGTTTAAAAGATTTAAGTATAGAAAATTTGTTTAAGTTAATTTTATCCAATATTATCTATTTAACATACCATATACATTTATAGTAGTTAGAATAATTTGCATTTAGGAGAGGATGCCCTGATTAAGCCGGTCTATTCATGATAGCATCGCTTAGTCCCTTCATAGGTTTTAAGGGTGCCTAATAGATAGCCACTCATAGCCATATTGTATGCTTAATACCCTTCATGGGGTTTGGGGTAAATCGTAATGTTGTGAGAGCCTTCTACATCAATAACCCCGAGCTTGAGCTTGCATATAGTAAGCCATGAAACTTGTTTTCCCCTAGGATTACCCAACTCGTGAAAATTATTAGTTTAGGTTGCACTTTGTATTCCTTTATGGATGTCACTATTTTTAGACCCAAGATTAGATCTACAAGCTTTATCCAATCAATGCACTAGATAAACAAGGAGGATTGGAGGGATATGGTTAAAAGAATCAGCCCTTGTTTGCAATGTTATCATATAAACTATATTGTACTTGTTACCATGCTAATTGATGCCATGCTATGTGGATACATGTTTCCATGCTACATGCTATGTGTTATTTTCAAGACTTTCTATATGATCTATATGGTCAGAGTTGCATATACTAACCACAAAATTATGTGTAGACACAAAAACACACATCGAGTCTCATTTATTTACACATCTTATACATCTCTTGAAATACTTATGGAACATCCTAACCTCGTTTATACCATGTATATTTTATAATTATACCATGTTTAGTTTAGGCTATACCATGTATATTCAACGTCTATATATTATGTATATTCAACGTATATACCATGTATATTTAATAATTATACCATGTTTAGTTTAGGCTATACCATGTATATTCAACATCTATACCATATGTATTCAACGTCTACACCATGTATATATTATAACTATAACATGTTTAATTTAGGTTATGCCATGTTATCATTTTTGGTATACCATTTGTATTTTTACGCTTATGCCTTATTTGGTTTAGACCATGCCATGCAATCGCCATTACCATACCATGTTTAGTTTAGGTTATGCCATGTCATTATTTTGACTATACCATGTATATTTTCACGCTTATGTCATGTTTAGCTTGGGATATGCCATGTCATCATTTTGACGATACCATGTATATTTTTATGCCTATACCATGTTTAAATAATGCATGCTTAGGTTTATTTCACCTTTACCGTACCTATTCCATTTTTAGGTCTTATTTACATTATACCATGATTAAATCATTCATAAATTGTACCCTAACATGTATACTTTAGGTTATGATTTAACACTTTATGTTTATGTCATACCTATACCATGTATATTTAACATGCTTATATTACGTATAAATCATTTATACCATTTATAGATTATACCTAAAATCATGTTTATGTTATGCTAGACTAAGTTTACCATGCTTATAACATGTATATAACATATATTTCCTATATATAGGCTATGTATTCTACACTTATACCGTGTATATGTCATTGTCACGTTTCTATCATGTATATACCATGCCTCTCTCTTCTCTACTATGCTTTACTAAGCATATACCATGCCCTTTTTACATTTATAGTATGTTCATGCTATGTGTATACCACATCGATGTTATGCCAACATTACATCTAGATTATCTTTATGTTATGATAATGATATTATTATCTTTATTCTCTCATGCCATTTTTATAATATGCTTCTACGCAACCCATCTCCATGTTCCGTAGGTATTTCAGATATGTGTCAATGAATTGTATTAATGTGTTAGTTATTTTGAACACCACAGACACATGTCTTGTGTGAGTCTTAAGCATCATGACATATGCATTAACCCCTTATTTTGTAGCCATATCGTATATCATAAATTAAATTACATACACACATCATCACTTCTCATACCCCATATGCCTATATATAAACCAATAAGTCAGCTAATCCAACATAGATTTTAATATCAATTAGGGAAAGGAATAATGGATGTATGATCTGGTCTTTTGAAATGAATCAGTCAACCTTCTCCAATGAAGAGATGCTCATAGCCTTCAATGAGTTTTTGAATTTTGAGGCATTTAGGGATGATATCCGACAACCCATTGTGATTTGTGTAAAAGACACCATCAATGCTTAATTACAAGTTGTAGTTTAGGTGGTCGTTGCCAAGGCTAGAAAGGTTAGCAAAGAGGTGATTGCTCAAGGAGAAGAGGTTCAGTTTGTTAGTGGAAGAAAAGAAGATTTGGCCCCTCCAGAATCTCTTGCTCCTTACTTCCCCCATATGATCAGAAAATGCCACCATCTGATCATTTTTCCATCTCCATCACAATTATGAAGATGAAGGGTATCCCTAATGAATATTTGGCTAAAATGTTCTCAACCTCCTTGTCTAGTTCATCCCTTATGTGTATGGAGGCTTACTTGAAGATGTGAAATAAAGTTGGCCATGAATTTCCAAGTCTTCAAGGATCAATTTGCTTACAATGAGATACCTAAGGCTTTCCTCAAGGACTTGCTTCAATGTTGGCAAGAAGAAGGATAGTGCTTCAGTAAATAATTTTGAAGATGGATCAAAATCCTTTTAACCTTAAAGATGAAACCTAACATTGAAGATTTAGCTTTGATTTTGATAAACGGGGTACATCCTTATCTCAAGAGGGAGTTGGTGATGCAAATATTTCAACACTTGACCTCTATGAGATCGTAACTAGACATGAGGAGTCCTTCGAGAGGTCTAAAGGAAAAGAAAGGTGACCAAAGCTATATAATCCCAAAATCATCCCCATGTAATTTCCTCGTGGAAAGACACATTGACAATCCTACTTTGAAAGATAGAGAATCTCGGTTTGGTAAGCAATTATGTATCCTACATGGCCTCGTATGCTAGAAATGCCAAAAAATTTTGTGTTTTCCACATGGTTGATGGGTATCGTACCAATAATTGCAAACTACTTCTAAACTTCATCAAGCATCTCATCAAATAGGGATTAATCACTGAGCCTACTCTGAGAATGGGAATCTTCCAATCACCCATGGGTGCAAGATCAATGAAGCCTTAAAAGAAGAACATGTCTGTAGGAGAAAGTTGTGGACCGAGGTTAATAAATGACCAGAGCATGATCATGTCTTCTAACTTGTATAATCTCAAGATAGAAGAAGATTAGTTGGCCAAAGATGCAAAGATTGGGGATTTAAGAGAAAGAATATTTGTTACAAACCAAAGAGCTAGGAAGTACGAGAGGAGGTATCCACTTATCCCCAATGTTCAAATTCTTTGGAACTTGTACAATGATGGGAGCACTCACCCGAATGACCACTTGAAAGAGTTCTTATATTTGATAGGAATGTTCAACATGCATCTTACATTTTGTCACACCTTCTTCCCATCAACACTTGTTGGTAGAGCTATAAGTTGGAAATAAAGGTTGGGTAACGTGCAAAGGATATTTTGGGCCGAATTGAAAGAAGACTTCATCTTTCACTTCATTTTTATAGATCCTCCCAAATGTGTAAGGATGTTTGGGTTAATGAGTCTACTTGGATTCGAGGAAATAATGCATCTCAAGACAAAGAGATGGTAACACAAGTAGTGGTACTCATATAAGATGAAGAAATGGCCAATCAAAAGGAGGAAGGTGAGATCTAGTCATCCTTATCATCATTTTCTTATTTTTTTTCTCTTTTCCAAATAATGTAAATCTAATGAGGCCAAATTAAATTTATAATAAAGGAATTATTTTTTTGCTTACTTGCTAGATATCTTGCCTAATGGCACATTGCATTCATTTGAGTATGCACTTAAATCCTTTAGCATACATAGTAATTATTTGAATGAAGTAGACTTAAATATAATTGACAATTCTAAACTTGTATATATTTCAAATGACTTGTCTCCCATAGAAAAAGAGAGCTAATAAAAATTCTAAAAAGGCATGTGGTAGCATTTTCTTAGTCATACGAAGATATGCCTGGTGTTAATCAAGAAATAAAGGAGCATCGTATCCCGACCGATTCAAAATTTAAGCCCGTTAGATAGAAACTTCATCATTTAAGACCCGAATGGTCTAAGAAAGTCAAGGTAGAGATTTCTAAGAAAAATTGAAGCCAAGTTTATAGAAGTGGTTAAATAACCAACATGGGTGATAATGTGGTTCCTATAGCTAAGAAGGATGGAAAGATTTGTGTTTGTGTGGATTACCGAGATCTCAACAAAGCATCACCGAAAGATGACTTCCCCCTACCACATATTGATATTCTTTTTGACAGTGCAACTAGGTAGTTATGTATTTATTCATTGATGGGTTCTCAGGTTACAATCAAATCCTTATGGATATCATGGGCAAAGGTAAAAATGCCTTTATCACCGAATGGGGCGTGTACTACTACCGAGTTAAGTCATTTGGGTTAAAGAATGTAGATGCAACCTACAAGAGGGTCATAACAGCTTTACTACATGATATGATTCATTAAGAGATTGATGTATATGTTGATGACATGCTAGTGAAGTCTATGACATGAGAAGAACACCCATCTATCTTGGATATATTCATCACTAAAATCGAGAAGTACAACTTGAGATTTATCCAAAGAAGTGCATTTTTAGGGTGACCTCCGGTAAATTACTAGGGCACATTTTCAATTAGTGGGCGATGGAGATAGATCCCAATAAAATCAAGGCCATTTGTGACATGTTTAAACTAAAGATGAAGAAAGAAGTCAGGTTATTCTTGGGTTCATTACCATACATTAGTATATTCATTTCTCATCTTGCTACAGTTTGTGAGCCTATCTTCAAGTTAATAAAGAAGTAAAAACTACTATCAATGCTAGATGGACTTCAATAAGATCAAGGCTTACCTTGTGAATCCACCAGTACTTAAGCCCCCAATCTTGGGAAAACCTATGATCCTTTACTTGGAAATTGAAGAGACCTCTATAGGAGAAATGTTAGTACAATAGCAAGATGACAACAAAAAGCATGAAATTTACTACCTCAGTATGAAGTTGTTGGAATATGAGAGCCTCTACGCCATTGTTGAGATGACATATATCGCAATGGTTTGTCTCACCAAGAAGTTGAGACACTATTTCTAATCCTACTGAATCTAAGCAGGTGCAATGATTGATCATATGAAGTATCTTTACGAATCATCCACTTATGTTGGAAAATTTTCCAAATGGTTGTTTCTTCTGTTAGAATTTCCCATCGAGTACATCACTAGGAAAGTAATAAAAGGATGAGCAGTGGCTGAATTCTTAGCAAGACAACCATTGGAGTATGATTACATGGAGAATTTGGAATTCTTTTATAAGAAACTAGTTATGGTTGAGGAAGCTAAACCCTTATAGACTATGTACTTCGAAGGAGATGTTAATAGAAGAGGTGTTGAGCTTGGAGTTATAATTCTCACTAAAAAGATTGAAATAATTTTACTATCTAAGCACCTAGAGTTCTCAGTCACCAATAATGGATCAAAATATGAAGATTCTTGATTGGGTTACAAGCACTCCTGGCAATAGAGGCAACTGAAGCATTAGTCATAAGCAATTCCTCCTTGGTAATTCGTCAAGTGGTTAGCAATTGGGAAATAAAAGAGGAGTCTCTCCATCCTTACCTTGAAGCATTTTGGGCTTAGTCATCAAAGATCAAACAATGTTTGTATCAATATGTTCCGAGAGAAGAAAATCAAATGGCAGATTCTTCGGCTACATGTCCTCCTTGTGGGAGAACCCTAAGGAAAGACCAATGAAACCAATGATCATCCATTCATCCAAATTACCTTTTTACGGAAAAGCAAAAATGGTGGTGGGGGAAGTCTCAGAAGACCCATGGAAAACTGACATAGTGAAGTTCATGAGGGATAATACCCTGAAAGCGTAACTCAGTATGATCGTACCACCTTGAGGAGATTAGTAGTTTAGTAAATATTAATAGATTAGGTTTTGTTCTAAAGGGCTAGTAATGGATTCTTCTTAAATGTCTAAACAAAGAAGAAGTTACATGCATCATGAGGAGGTTGCACTTAGGAGAATACGAACTACATATGAATAGAGTAGCCTTAGCTAAGAAGATCCAAAGAAAAGGGTACTTTTGGACCACCATGATAGCAGATTGTGTAGCCAAGGTAAAGAAGTCGCACCAATGTAAGATTCATTGATAAATCCTGCATTTACCACCTCTTAAACTCCAAAATTTATCTACCTAGTCATTCTCGTTGTTGGGAATATATATAATTGGTGAGATTCAACCATCATCTAAAAATGGGTATAGATACATCATGGTTCCCATAGATTACTTCTCCAAGTGGGTTGAGGCTGAATCTTATACCAACATTACTGCCAAGAAGATGTCCAGGTTTATAGAGCATAAACGATTTGCTCTATGTGGGATTCCTCAACACATTAGCAGTGATAATGGGGTTCAATTTCAAGATTAAATAACCAAATTGATTAAGAGATATGGGATTATAGATCGTCTTTATACCGACCACATGCGAATGGGGGAATCGGAGCAACCAACAAAGTCATCAAGAAAAAATCTATCTAAAATGGCTATCACGTATAGATATTGGGTCAACAAGCTACCTTTTGCAGTTTGGGGGCATCGAATGAGCGTCTGTACTCCAACAAATCAAACTATGTTCTATTTGGTATATGGAATGGAATCTGTTCTGCTAGTGGAAATGAAAGACAAATCACTAAGGGTTATCTTGAATGCATAGTTGAGTGAAACCGATTAGGTTAGAGCTAGATTGAAGCAATTGAAGATGGTTGATGAAGCATGATTGAAAGCTTTAGATCATTTGCAAATGTATCAGTGGTGCATGGCCAAAGCCTACAATAGTTGAGCCAAGCATCAAAAGAACTATTCAAGGCAGATGACTAAGTACTCAAACAGTTAAAGCATGTTAACATTGACACAAGACACAAGTTTTGACCTAATTGGGAAGGTCCATTTGTAATAAAAAAATGTCCTAGTCAAAGGAGCAGTTAAACGGATGGACATGGATGGAAACGAATTCACGAGCCTTGTAAATCAAGACAGAATCAAGAACTACCACGTGTAGATAAAAATATTGATAATGATGATAAAAATAAAAGCCTACCAATTTGAAAACTAAAAAATGATGGATTGGGCAAAAATTAGGGCAGCTTGTTAGTTCAAAACCCTGAAAAGGGTGGATTAGTAAAAACTAAAGGCTAAATAAAGTCTTCCATACCTGTGTGTGGGGTTTGAGAAAAAATAAAAACTAAATATTTGAGTGATGCCAGCTAGAAAATCGTAAATGGATAGTCAGCAATAAGAGACATTTAATTGAAAATTGTTACAAAACAATTGTAATCGAGTTAAACTCATTAACAAAATTGTTATTCTTTCTAAAATTTATGTGTATTCGATTATGAAAGTATGTTTCCATGAAAGTGTTTGACTTGAAAGAATGTGAATGCTTTCTTCTTCTATGCCACATTTTTATTTCATGTGCTAGCCAATAAAATCACAAAAAGGCAATAATTACTCGATAGATTTAAAAAATCGAGGTCTATGCAAAAGTCGAGAAAAAATTAAAGTTTGTTGGATTTGAAAACCCGAAAGGGCAATTCAGGAAAAAACTAAGACAAAAGTTGTGCGATAGGTTGAGAATATTTAATCTTACTCCCTATGGAAAAATTAGAACCAGAAGAAGTAAAATAATGAAACTAGAAAAAATCAAATCATGAGTCTTTTCTTTGTGACCACTAAAGTTGGTTCGATACCCTTGGATACTCATATCACTCAAGACTAGCAGCCCACCGGATTGCCTTGGTTGGTCAAGTTTGAATCTCAGCTAACTAAATCTTATAGAGTTCATCAGTCATCACAATCGTTTTAGTATCGTAACTTAGTGTGGCATAACTAGTCTTTTGATCCCACTTGTCAACTATGATCTCCAGAAAATCAGTAAGGTAAACAAATAGTTCAGTCACGTAAAAGTGGGTAGGAATGCCATATACCTCTTCAATCTGTCTCTGAAGTCTAGAAGGAGAATATGTGGTCACCATGTATAACCCCGTGTACTAAACTCCCTCTAACAATAACTTAGTATGAACATAAGAAATCTTCCACCAGGGGCAAACCCAGCAAATTTGATCCTATGTGTATGTCTGTAGAATACAAATCCACTCAGTTTTTAATAGAGTCTGATGATCTGATTTAGTGAAGTAACGCCCCATGGAGTTGGTCGAATTATATATCTTGATACTCCTCAATGGTGGATTCTTGAAAGCCCACTTTTCAAGGACTCATACCTACAATTGCAAAAATCAAAAAGTATAGAAGTGAAGAGGAAAATTTGAGAAATGTTGCTTGTAGTAGTGTAAAATGGTCCCCAACTCCATTCGGATCACCGAAAGTAGCATTAAGGTGAATAAGGGTCTAAGCTAAGGCAAAAGCAGCGGGAGAAGCTCCATTAGCCATCTTCAAATTAATGGAAAGTAAGTGAAAGGGAGCCACAGTCTCGCTTAAACCACAAAAATACTCACTCAAGATCAGTATAGCATGCATGGAAGATCAAGCCAGGTAATCTCTAGGGGCATCTAAACACCACTCAAACACTTTCTCTCATCCAAGACCAAGTGGTTACAGTGCATGCGAGAGAAATTAATCAACTGAGTCTAGATTGAAAATCCCATTCAAATCACTAACTGAGCCAAAGATATAAGAAGGAATGGCTATCTTCACTCCCTAAGAGTATGGGATAGTTAGAATAACACTAAACTCCATAAACATTTGACACAACTCCGCATTACCAAAGTGAAACACTCGATCAATCAGATCCCAAAGCAAGCAAGCAAGCCACATGAAGAAGAGAGAAATTAACCGAATTATTGATAAAATACCTCATCTTCCATAAACCAAATGGCTTCAATTTCTTCCAATCTTGATCACCTAAATGCTTTAAGAAGTGTATCAATTCAATTTTATAAAAAGCCATGATGAAAAATGAAGAAAAGTGAAAAATAGCTAAACTCTTATCGTGATTACGGTGGAGAAGGTACAATAACAGTACCGATTTCGATGGAGGGTTGTCATGATTGTTTTGATTGCATTCTTTTATATACTATTAGTGTCAGTCCATTTTTATTGGGGTACTGAGTTCAACGATTGCTTTTGCCATTCAAGTTAAAATTGAGGAAAATAGACATAAATAAATGGGAAATATGCTCATGCAAATTCAAGATTCAAATGCGCCAAATTACAAAAAGCTAGTTATTCAAAGAAAGTACCAAAAAATGACTAAATGGATCAGGACTCTCCATTAAACACTTCCTCATCATCTACACACGCTCCCTCTCTAGCTATAGCACTCTGATCCTCTCCTCATGAACCTACTTTGACCTCAACTCCCTCAAATGAGCCACATCTCTCTTGGTCACATCAGCTTGTTCCCTCTTAATGTCTAAACTCAAAGACATGTCACCCGAAGCAGTCTACAAAACAACTAATATACATATTATTCATTATTTTCACATTGCATATATTTATAATCATGCATAAAATCATATTCACAAATAAGTTTGGGTAAGATACCTACATGAGCATCTACTACGTAGATAAGAGGTCGCCTAAAGATTGATAATTGTGAGTAAGTCTCTCAGCCTCAGCTCGTCGAATCTACAAATGATGGTAAGATGTCAACTAATGAAAAGAATGGTGAAGAAAAATAAAAAAATAAAGAGTTTTGGACTTACATGCGTAGTCTCTATTAGGGTAAAATCTATCTTGTGCACCGACGGAGGAAATCTCTGAGCTATACACCTATCTACTCCCATCATGAGCATGTAGGACGAATCCAACACTATGGAAATGCATCCTTCTACCATCCGGGCTTGAGTTGGAGCTACTGGAGTAGCTTGAGATGAAATGGAAGTATTACCACTAAAACCCCGGTTCCTCTTACGAAATTAACTCTACATTAATAAATGGTAGCACAATAAACAAAAGTGACAACAAGATAAATTTTTAAAGAAAAAGAAAGGAGCATACCCCAAGAAGAAGAGGAGCAAATCCCTCAAGAGGCAAAGGGATCAAGAACTATATGAACTCTCTGTAGGAGTCACCCAATGAAACTATTGGAATGCCTCCCCCATTCCACATAGCATTCTGATCTCTCTTTACCAGATGTTGATTATAGTCCAAACAAGAGTGGTCCCAGCATCGGTCTAGCCTCAACTACAATAACCTCCCTGAGCTTCCTCACTCACTCTCCCATGCACCACTCCATGCACATGGGGTACTCTAGTACGAATCTCTGATCGTCATACACTAATCAGGTCTTCTACACAATACCCCAATAGTGGGTATCCTTCCATGGATCTCTATCAAGCTATAATAAACCTTTCCAACATCTTGCACATACAGTTTTTATTAATCATTTATGACTAATTTAAGATAGAAAATAAATATCTGCTAAAGAGTAAGAGTTCTAAATATGTGCTCAAAAATTGTGCGGTTCATCGTGACCTCGTTGGTGAGTCCACTAGTGAAGGATAAGAGAATTACGAGGGGGCTTGCCCTTAATCATTAACAGGATAAGCACCTGATGCTTATAAGCCTAAACCTATGAAAGCAAGACATAAGTACATATGCACATCCAATTATCAGTAAAAAACATTCACAAGCTCGACACATAGATGAATTGAAGGAACACCTATAAGTGAAAATGGGTTGCCTTGAGCTTCGCTTACCCACCCCTAGCATAGATTTCCAATCCAAAGTACAGTTGACCAAGATTGGATCTATACCAGTTCAGGTTCGGAACCTCATCAAGATCCTCCGGAGTTGACAAGAGCCCATAATGCATGTGGCTCGATCCCCACGAGGAAGAAGATTGTGGTCAGCAATCCGGGCAAAACAGGACAAAATGTACTGACAGCGAATAATCTCTCAAACGAGTGTACTCCAAGCGCTTAGTAGTGGGACCCACCCCCAACTGCTCCTTTTTATATTCCTAATCACACTCCTCAAAAGGAAAATGATCCGCATAAAAGTCAAAATGGATCGTAGTCCTTATGAATATTAGCTTTGTCATCGCCACCATGTCCAAGGGGATGGTGGTCATCTCCTCGACATGTAAATGGAAAGTGTGTGTAATATCAGACCATCTCTCCACCAACGTAATCATTGCTGAAGTAGAAGACTTAGTGCCCTTAACCATTAAGCTCTCAATAATCTCACTAAAGCTGGAGTCTACAATCATCCACTTCACCTCGGCATCCTCTATCTTATGCCACTAAAGCCAACTAAATGAGGGGGAAGGGCTAATTCCTCTCAAGACCTCCTACAACGTTAAAACCAATCGATAAAATCGATGAGTATATCTTACTTTTTCTTTTTGCCTATTTTTCATAACCCTTACATGTATAATCACAAAATCTTTGCATATATTCATATAATACCCCTTCTATAGCCTTATTACGTAGTTAAACATGTTCATTTAGAGGCATCATACCTTAAAAATGGAAAAAAAAAGCATAAAATGAAAAAACTTCAAAATTGGTTCTATGGATAGCCATTCTACCTACGATCCCTATAAGCCATCCATAAACACAGTATTATGTTCAATGAGCTCTACCGTGGTCGACCCTAACCACTGTAGTTTCACCATTTTATAAGATATTTTCCCTAAAATTTAATTTTTTGCATAATTTGAGTCAATCCAAGCCTAAAAATCAATACTTAGGTGTGTTTTCTAATAAGTTGGGAATCTCAATCCATCAAAAAAATAAAACATGCATGCATAATTTCAATGTTTCAAATCAATTAACTCAAAATTCTGAAAAACTAAAAAATTTTCATAGTTTCGAACTAACCTCTTGATGTGAAGTGTGTGACAGGTAATGATGGTTGGGAGTAGGCTCCTTCCCTCATCCAAGCTCTAAATGCTTCTCGGTAGACTTAAAGCAATATGCCTTGTGAACTGAGAGTGGCCTCATCTCTGAGTCATCGATCACCTCTAAACCTATGTTGAAGAGCATCCTACCATTTTGGGCTCTGCATTTTTGAAACATCCTAACAAACGGTTCGAGATTTGGTTGAGAATTGAAGGAGTTGTGGTAGAAAAAGCTCTTTAAAGCAAAGAGAAAAGTTTGAACTTATCAAACGTAAGCTTGAAATCTTATACCTTATGAATATGTATATGTCATATCCCTTCTATTCTTAGAAACCTGAAATTTTCGCCAATTTTCCCCAATATGTCTTCCAAAAAAAACTCCAGGGTCAATTTCTCAAATTCCCAATTCGTTCAAAATTCAAGCTCTTATTTCCTTTCAAAATTCTTAGCCAGAATTCCTATTTCTTTTTAAAAAAATTCAAATTTTCAATCTCTCCAAAATTGAACTTTCTAAATTTTCCCAAAATACTAAAGTCCAAAGTCTGTGCAAAACTTTCCCGAGCAAAATCAAATTTCCCATGTCTTCCGAATTTTGGAATATCCAATATTTCTATTGTAATCTTAATTATTCTAGTCTCAAAAATTATTGATCTCTTCAAATATAAATCAATTTTATTCACCTTTCCCCAACAAATTCAATCATCTTTCTCAAAAATTATTTTGCCTCTCCTCGGAGACTTATTACAAAATCCCATTTTCAGTTGTGAATGGCTATTTAGTGACATAGATCACAATGAAATCCCATTTTTCTATTGTGAACCACTATTTAGTGGCATAGGACACAAAGAAAACCTAATTTTCTATTGTGAACCATTATTTAGTGGTATAGATCAAAAAGAAAATCTCATTTTCTATTGTAAACCATTATTTAGTGGCATTGATCACAAATAAATGTCATTTTCTATTATGAACCACTATTTAGTGGCATAAATGATAAAGAAAATCACATTTTCTACTGTGAACCGTTATTTAGTGGCTTAGATTACAACAAAAAATCTTGTTTTCTATTATGAACTGCTATTTAGTGGAATATATCACAAAGAAATCTCATTTCCTATTGTGAACTGTCATTTAGTAGCATGGATCATAAAGAAAATATCATTTTTTATTGTGAGGGGTTATTTAATGGCATAGATCATAAAGAATTTCTCATTTTCTATTGTGAACCACTATTTAATAGCATAGATCACAAAGAAAATCCCATTTTTTATTGTGAACTACTATTTAGTGGCATAGATCATAATGAAAATCCTAATTTCAATTGTGAACCGATGTTTAGTGGCATATCACAAAGAACTCTAAATTTTTATTATGAACCGCTATTTAGTAGCATTGTTCACAAAGAAAATCTAATTTTCTATTATGAACATCTATTTAATGCCATAGATTACGAAGAAAAACTCATTTTCTATTATGAACCACTATTTAGTGTCATATATCACATAGAAAACTTCATTTCCTTTTACGAACTGCTAGTTAGTGGCATTGATCATGAAAATCCGTAATTCCATTTGTGAATCACTATTAACGGCTTATTTCACAAATAATATTCCCAAATTCCAAAAATTCTCACCTCTCTAGTTTCAACTTCCACATTTATGGTTCATCTTATCACCATATGCTCATCCTTAATTAAAGGGGCAAGAATTTTTGTTTCCTAACAAAACCAGTCAAGGAATTATCATATTCCCCAGCAGGCCTCAAATTGAAGTTTGGTCTCTTACTCTTGCCACACTCTCTATTGCACGATCATAATGACTTTAGTTTATTATGACCTGCTAGGGGTAAACAGTGAGCATGGTTTTTTGTAACCCCGAAAATTGATGAGGAAATATTTTCATTTTGTACTTTATTTAGCTAAATATTTTAGGGTCAAAGTCAATTATTAGAATTTTCCTTGAAAACCTACTGAAATTCGTTCCAAAAATCCCAAAATCGATCAAAATTAAAAGCTATCAATGATTGGGTTAGGTAGGTTACCGAGGATCATTTAATCCAGGTACTGCCTTTGTGATCATGGTACCATGATCATTATCACAGTACCGAAATCACTTTGAATTTCTGATTAGTTGGTCAACTTAAAGTCATTTTTTCCTATTCTAAACCACTAAAGATGGTAGAGGGACCACAAAATTAGTATCGTGATCAAGCCAAATTGAAAGAAAGATTGATTTGTTTGCTTTTTCCATGATCCACCCGAATCGTACCTACATTTTCCTCTAAATATGACTCGAATTTCTATATTTTAGGTCGAATTTTTTATCTAAAAATTCAATAACTCTCAAGAAAAAACAACCAAACTTCTTCTTGAATTTTTGAAAAGTCTTGAACAAAGAGAGAAATCATTCAATTTGTTTACTTGTTCATCATTGATCCTTATTCAATTTTTCACCCAAATGCCAAACACCAACCCGTTACTTTCTTCAGAGGAAAATTTTGAGCTCTTGACTTCGGATCTACAAAAAAGGGGGAATCTAACAAAAAGGTACAAATCTAATTTGAGACTTTTTATTTTGTTATTTCAATTACTTTATTATTTACAATTTAGTATGTTGAGAAATATTGAAACCTTATTTTATTGATAAAGGGGTTGCGTCTCGATTCCGGGTAAGTCCTTGAACTTTTAACCTCTTTATATATGTTTATACATGTTTTTTTAATGATTAAAAATTGATTAAACATGTAAACTTGGCTAAAAATTGAGTGAAAAAGAACAAAAAACCAAAAATTGCAAGTAAAAAGCCTGATTTGACATTTGATCCATGATTCTGGTAGACTAGGGGTAAACTCGGTACTGTTACCACTGAGGATATCGGGATCAAGTTCCTGCCTACTAGAATCAATGACATAATGTCAATTTTTTGATATTTTTTCCCATTTAACCATTGTTTTATAGCTTTACTTGAACCGATTTTGATTTTAAACCACTGTAAGTACCTTGTATGAAATCTTGCTTAATGAGTTGAGTGTAAATACTTGATTTATGCCATGATGTCATGTTAGTTTATTTAAGATTAGGCTTATAATAATATTCTTCTTCTCAACTTCATTTTTCTTAATGATATATAAGCAATACAAACATGTTAAATATAAGATATTGGTATGACTTAGGTTTGTAACAAAAAGTTAACTTAAACCACAAAGTAGGTAACTTCGTTCAAACCTAAATCTCTAAATTTCAGGATTAGGATTATCCTTGGAAACGATGTTATACTGAAATCTTCCTAGAAGAGCTGATATAGGTGGCAACTCTTATGTCTTAATTTGGGAATTTAGATTCCTAAATCTTTTAAATTATCTTCGAAGTAGTTTGACCTTTATTTGGAATAATTTTAATGGAAAGAAATCCTTAATAGGTCTAAAAAAGTAGCAAAATGTCCCAAACTATGAAATATGTCCCAAATAAGTAATTGACCTGACCCGCTCGGTTGGGCTAAAAAAAGTCATATACTCATAGATATACTCCAAGCCTCTTCCCAAATAGGTGCGAGTGATGGAGGTACATGTGATATGGCAATGAGTGGTCCACCCGCTAAATTTCCAAGCTTCCATGAGGTTGCAAGGGCCACTACGAGTTTCACTTGGTTCAAGTAAAACCTGGGAAACCTAGAAATATTCTTAGAGTAACTTATCTAGAAGAATACTATGTTGCAAATAAAAACTATGAGCGTAATTTAATCAAAGATTTCATTATCCATAAAATAGTATTTTCATAAAAATAAGGTTTTATAAAAGTAAGGCTTTTAATATGAGAATAATAAAGTGCCTAGTAGATTTACCACTGTAAGTGGGAGAGGTTTTGGGAGAAATTAGGTTGTGTGAGCTTGTTTAGTGAACTCATAGAAGCCCTCCTTTTGGTAAGTCATAAAGTTTGAAAAGTTTTCTCTTAAAGAAAAAGTAAGAGCGCCATTTAATTTTGGAAAACGGATCAAAATGCGAAATTCTAGCATATATTCTAAACACATTCACTAATGAATGATACATCCCAGGTAGGGGTGGTATCCCTGAAGTGGATGGATACCAAAGTGCAATCCTAAGTTAAACTAGACACAATTCAAAGTTCCAAAATTATTGTAGAGATTCATATTATGATATAAATCCCTCCTTTGGTAAAAATCCCTCATTAGAAAATATATTATTTATTAAAACATTTGTTTTTGAAAAAGAAAGTCAGGGGAAGTATGTTGAAAAATGGAGTTACCACCCGGATCAGTTCATCTAAGAAAATTTCATGATTCGGGTACATATGGCTGACGTAATTTTCATTGGTTAAATTAAAAAAATCATTTTTGTTATTTGCAACATGAATATTATCTAATTTTTTTAAATGTATTTTATTCACATAATGATGATAAGAATTTGAATAGTTGAAAGCGATTGAGTTACAACTACAAAAATTAGTCATGCACCTCTAGATCTTGATGATTCTGCAAAACAACATTAGTCTAAAAAGAAATCGATAATGAACTGTCTGTGCATTGAAACCTAAAAAACATATTGTTAGGATAGGTGTAATAATTCTAATGAAAATAAAGAAGTTAACAACAATTTCAGCAAAAGAAAGGTTTTGGCAAAAACAAACTGTTGAAAATGAAAACTTTAAAAAATCATATATAAAAACTAATCATCTATTTTGAATGATTGTTAATTTTCGAAATCATGTGTATATCATGGAAAAAATATCTAGACATTCTATAAAGTCTATGTTTGCTATGCGTAAAACTAGGAAACCAAAAGTTCTTAAAATTTTGAAAATCCTTAACTGTCAAATTAATCATACATTTTGAAAAATCTTTGATGTTTCCTAATCCTTGTGATGTTTATATTATAGGAAAAATATCTTCACATCTTGTAAAGGCATGAGACAATACAAAAAATCAAAATGTTAATTCACTATGAAATAAAAGGGTTCTTATGAAACCACAACTTCAAAAATTCATAACTTTTGATCTATTAAACCAAATTGAGTGATCTTTAATGTTTTAGAAGGCTTCAAATGTTTAGAACCTAATGAAATAATACTTACACAAAAATAACTACATAAAGGGGCGTCTTGGTGAGGCTCCCATTTCCAAAACTTAAAGAACTCAAAAACAAAATTGATACAATGAAATGGAATTGAAGATATGTTGGAAACTTAGGTGCTTAACTTTTTGATGAGTTTCCACTTTCAAAGAGCTTGATTACGTCAATTTGCTTCCTTCCAGATGATTCGAACTTAGAAGGCTCAAGAACAAGAATTGTAATCTATTTTTCTTCTTAGGAGAGTTTTTGAAAGCTAAATATAAAATGGAAATTTTTTGTTGATTAAGGAGGTTTAGGGGGGTTTATATATGGAATTTCTGGCTTGAAATGCCAACACATAGTGGAGAATATGGGTAAGTAGTGGTTATTTTCGTAGGTTGAAGCTGTTAACCAATTAGGAAAAAACCATAACTACCTTGATGGGGCCATGGAGTCCCTATTAGAGGGGGCCTCCCTAGAGTCTAAAGGCCAAGTTCAAAAGGCTTCATCATTGTTCCATGAGACAATGAAGATCCTGTACTCATAGTTGTATACTTGATGATAGTGGGCATCCTATCCATTTTGCTCCATTAGGTTTGGCCTATGTGGGTGATTTTTCACTTTATAACCTTGCACTTCCTTAGGGTTGTGATATTAACTTCTGCTTGAGGTAGGTCCCTTTGGGAAAGGCGGAGCATATTGCTAGAGCTCTCCTACAATGTAGGATCTGCTCTTGGCCCATGATGTTATGTACGGGGTAATTTGACTTGCAAAACATTAATATTTGTGTTGTATTGTGCATGTATAGTGTGATATGATGCATGTCAGTTTTGATATACATATGATTGAAATAAATATGCATTTATGCAAGATATGTAGATATGTCTTTGTGATCACCATCTTCTCCTTGTCACAAGCATTCTTTTTGTTGAGCTTAGAGTCCAACGATGTGTTGAGGGAGGAGCTTCGCGAGAGGATATCATTTTGGCGCATATAATTTTATACAATAAACACTATAGTTTTAGTCATTTTCATACTTCATATAAAAGATTTCACGTGGTATGTAGTTGTTTTTTATGCAAATGCAGATACTAGGTAAATCTTGGGAGTAAAATGATCTAAAGTGGAATTCTATAAAAAAGAGAAAAAGGTGCAAAAAGATGCGTGGAACTTAAAGAATTGGCTTTGGATCAAAGCTGTCGAAGATCGATGAAGTTACAAGAAGAATTCCGAGTAAAACTCAATTCATGATCGTGACAATCAATCGCGGTCGTGACTTGTTTACTTCAGAATCAAAAGATTGCCAATCAAAGATTCACGGTCGTGACATGTACATCACGGTCATGGCATGGATGATTTTCTGGTATTATCTACTTAACTACCAACCGCCAGATAAGCATGATCAATCGCCATCAAATACAAACGAAAAGACACTTATCAGGAGTCAACCAATCATGAAAAGATGCTTATCCATTATGGATTCAATCAAAGCCTCTCAACCAATCACATTGAAGAGATGCAATCTTTCACCAATGGATGTTACTCTTTGTTTAGATAGATGCAACCCTTCAATCTCTATAAATAGGGCTCCAAATCTCACAAATTTCTTGGCACATGGTGCAGTAAGACAGAGGGAAAATATTAGAGTGCATGAGAGAGATATAGTGTGTGTATAGATAGAGAGTTCGCTATGTTCATACACGTTAGCGAGAAAATGTTTAAGTGATTCGAATCCCTATTTCGATCACTAGATTCTCTATATTCTCGAGCGATTGTTGTATAAGTGTACTTGCAAATCACTTATCAATAAAAGTTTTCATTC
>CATIWQ010169805.1:0-38586 GCA_949673415.1 Euphorbia schlechtendalii | reverse complement strand
GGGTCTAAAATAAATTTAGAACCCGAGTCTGATTATCTTTTGGATAAATAAACACTTTATTTTCCAACCAACCAATTCTTTATTACACTAAAACTCCAAGAATTAAATGAAGATTTTTGGACTTTTACATCAACCTTTTCACATTAAATCACCTAAACTACAAAAACGAACGAGGAACGCTCCCGAGGATCGAACGGACACGTCGAAGTGGATTCATGCCAAAAGGGTAAAGCCTCTGAGTTCCTAGAGCTACTTATTTTGTGCTCCTCCTTTTCTTCTTAATTTCTTTCTACATGTGAACCTAGGAATTATTTTATTTTATTGTAAATGTTGTAATTCTCTTCTTTTTCTTTTTAATTTTTTTATTAGAATACCCCCACGAAGGGAATAAAATATATTCCCGGATAACAGACCTCACATTTTGCCATGCGATCATTTTCACTAACTAAATTGACCAACATATGTGTAAATAAAAATGAACTATTTTTATTTAAATTAATAACTTTAAATCGCCGATGTTTTAATTAGGCCACACAGGCCTCGCAAAATCAAATCGAACATACGTGATATATCCCGTGTGCTAACCTTTGTGGATGCAGGTTACATATATGTTTAGGCTTTTACTTTTTCCTTCGAGTATTATATTTTTTATGGAAAATGTAATTAATAGGGTAACGGGCGGTTGCATCCCCCGATTTTTTAAGCCTTGTAATTTCCATTTTTCGCTTTTACTTTTCGCATTTACTTATGGTTTTGTGGATGGTTTATTTTTCCGCTTAGTGAATGATTTATTATTTCGCAATAAGTGGATCATGCATTTAACTCCAAAAATGACCTAGTGCTAATATGCACAACTAAAAGAAAATGGTTTTCTATAGATGTAATTTAATGTGATCCAATAAGAAATAAGCAACTTATCCCGGACCCGAATCTCTATGTCTTGGTGGGCCGTCCCCCGGATGTTAAGCCTCATAGGACTCTAATTCCTGGTAAGAGCTAATCTAGCTGGTGACTCCACACTAAGAGACGGTGAATTCGGGTTCGAACCGATCTAAAACGTTTTCGCCTTTTTCTCTTTTTAACCTTTTTCTCCCGGGTCCCTGATCCGGTGCCTTTTCTTTTCTTCTTTTTCAAACACCCAGGTGGACCGCGCCTATGAAACCGAACACTCTCGGCCCACCGCTCCGTGTCACCCGCTCACAAATGGATAGGCACCTTTTTGTTCCTTCTCTGTCCCCAAGAGGTGTCTTTTCATTTGATAGTTGGTGACGGTTGATGGTAGTTGATCGTTTCTATCCGATGGTTGGAAGTTGAGATTAGCTATCCAAAATCGTCACAAGTCACGAGCATGACTTATGTCTCACAATCATGAACATTGGTTTGTAACTTTCTGCTTGTGAAGAATGACAATTCGCGACCGCGAATGGGTGTCACGATTGTAATATGTTCTTTTCTTCATGATTTTTCTTCACAACTTTGCCAATCTTTGATAGCTTCGATCCTAAGCCAATTCCTTGTGTTCCACGCATCTTTTTGCACCTTTTTTACTTGTTTTTACATAGAATTCCATCTTTGATCATTTTACTCCCAAGATTCACCTAGTTTCTACACTTGCATAAAAAAACAACTACATACCATGTGAAATCTTTTATATGAAGTATAAAATGACTCTAAACCATATCGTTTTATGATTGAAAATATCATGATAATAAGTGTAATTATACAAATAATCACACCCCCATACTTAACTTTTTCCTTGTCCTCAAGGTAAACATAACAGAAGTGTATAAAATAGTATTCAAGTTCGTACCTCATTTGGCGAAAGACTATTGTAGTGAGTACGACATTCCCACATTGCATGAAGTTCAAGTAAAAGTTCAAAATTTCCCACAAATTAGTATTGTTCAATTTATTTAGTCTTGTTGCATACCTTTGCTCTTAATGGAGGGTCTACCAAATTGCGTCTTCATATAAGCGTTATACACTCGCTCGAATATTTCCTTCTCTCAAGTATAGTATAAAGTATAAAGGACAAAGGGAGCACACTTTGGAAAGTTTGATCTCAAGGAATTTTTAGTTAACCTAGGATGCTAAACACTCTTAGTGATTGCATTTTATGCTCCATACCACTCTCCCCTTTTTTTGTGGTTGCATTTTATGCTCTATACCACTTTCTCTCATTTTTTTCCTTTTAAGCATATGTTTTTTAAGTAAAGATTTGTACTTTACGCCCATTTTTTGTACTATGCTACTTTTCTTTTTTCACTCATTGAATGGTTGCAGTTTCTGCTCCGTACCATTCCTCACCTTTTGCATAACTCATTTGTTATCCTCTCTTTCTTTTGATTTTTCTCTCTTGATACCCTCATCCTTTATTGATCACTTTCAAAGTATTATGGCTATAGTTTCCCAATACTTTAGACGTAGTCAATACTTATAGGATGTATTCAAGAATAGCATATAAAACTTATAGTAAGAACACTACTAGATATTACTCCACTACAAACTTATCGGTAGTATTAAACTAAAATTATATAACTTATACTAATTCATGTTGCATTGAAATATATATCAAAACTTACTTGGAATGTTGCTTTTGAATGTTACTCACAACTCATCCTTGCCAAATGCAAAATGTTGTGCCAAAAGCGCTTACACTCTCAACGTGTGCTCAAACTCGAAACAACTTGTTCGAAATTTGCACCAACATCCAACTTGTAATACCTAACACTTATAATAACCTTGGAACATATGTTAGTATAGTACAAACATAGATAATGTATAAATAACACAAAACCATGAAAATTTTCATATTCTTCAACATTTTTAATTTTATTTAAGTTTTTTGGATTTTTGGGATTTTTGCAGTTGCCCCCCCACACTAAAGAACACAATATCCTCATTGTAATGACTTTATTAAAAATGAAAAAATAAACTAAACACATACATATAAATAAACATGAAAAGAAAAAGAAATTTGAACCCGTTTATTCATTCTTTCGAACTTGATTTTGGAGGACTAGGCAAGATATCCATATTCTTCATTCTGATATATGAACTCAACTTGTGGTTCCAACTAATGTTGGATTGTGTAAGTTGACGAACATCTTGTTGTATGGAGGCTATATATGGGCATGCTTGATCAACATCTTTCACGAACTGCCCTCGCTAAGTATCATTTGTACTCCCGGAGGCTTGTCTCGTTTCACTACTTCCGATTTGAACCTCTTCAATATCTTCATTGTATTAGTTCTCTAGAGAAGTAGATCCTTCTATCGATCTTAGCTTCCTAACCCTTACTCCATACAATAAAAAGGTAAATCTTCCTTCATCTTCTTTGACCTGCTCTCTTTATATATACTCCTCCCATAAAGTTAAATTTCTCTCTTGGACTATATTGATATGGTAGTTGATTCATCGCCCCCAAAATAATCCCGTAAATCATATTTGCACCTCTAACTCTAGCCTTTTTATGTGTAGTAAGACTAGTGATGGATTCTAACATACACATCGAAAAGTTTGGCCGTAATTGTGAAACTACGCACTCCAATATAACCAAGTCTTTTATTGACACTTTAGTAGTTTTGTGTCGGAAGAAAAGACTTTGAGAAATAAACTTGTGAAGGTATAGAAGGCTATTACTCAGAATGTTCTTGTTGGACGAGTTTTTGACATCGTATCGATCAAATCCTGTTAACTCAGTCCAAACACTCGTTAAATAATAATCTTCTTCCTTTTTAATCTCTTCGTAGGTTTCTCCTAAACCAAACCACTTAATTAAATCCATTAAAGTAAACTTATATTCTTCCCATTCATTCCTAAATTTCTTTTTCAAGAAATTCCCCTCTTCTGTAATAGTAACCAAAAACTCGAGGACCCATCTCTCGGTAAATGGAAAAAGCATATTCACAAAATTTTCCAATCCAAAAAGCAAAAAATACTCCTCTACTTTTGCATGAATTCTAGCATCAATCGCAAAAGTAGGATCATAGAAAAGTGTACCTTGTAAATCAAAGTTCTTCATTCTCAAGTATCTTTCAACTTCTTCTTCATCACAAATTGGAAAAGGGCATCCATACTTGGTTTGTTGATTTACCAATTTGCTCTTCCCCTTGGTTGCTGCTGATTTCTTAGGAGCTATTGAAATTGAATTCAGGAGTTTGAAAGAAGGATTTGTGAAAAACAGAGAAAATTTGTTTGCAAGAGATTGTAGTTGTGTAAAAGAGTGATTGATTTGTGAAAATCAATAAGGAAAATAGATATATATATATATATATATATATATATATATATATATATATATATATATATATATATATATATATATATATATATATTGGAAACATAAGAGATTTAAGTTTCAATGGAGTTTCTCAACTCCTTAACCTCATATTCATGGATGAAATCCAATTTAACAACTTCTTGGATGCAGGCATCGATCAAGTCAAGTTTCATGCATGTATCTTAATCCATTGGATATTTATCAGTCTTATCCATATCAAATTCAACAGTATCGTCACGTATCCTTAACTTATTTTTGCCTTCTAACTCATCTATCAATGCTTTGCTAGTATGCATAAAAGGTCTTCCTAAGATAATAACACATTTTCCTTCATATGCAAAATCTAGCACAACAAAGTCTGTTGGAAAAACAAACTTATCCACCTTAGCTAGCACATATTCAATTATGCCATGAGGATATTTAATAGACTGGTCGGCCAATTACAAGTCCATATTTATCCTTTTAACTTCATCATCAAGCTTCAATTCGTTGAAGATCGATAAAGGCATAAGATTTTCACTAGCCCCAAGATCATATAAACATTTTGGAAAGGAAATGTTTCCAAGTTCACATGGTATTGTGAAACTTCCTAGATCTTTAAGTTTAGTGGGCATTGTAGCAATTATTATTTGTTTACAATCTTCATTTAAAGATACTTTCGATATTACTTCTAAACTACGCTTACGAGATAAAAGTTCTTTTATAAACTTACCGTAGTTAGGAATCTATGTAATGGCTTCAATGAATAAAATATTGATTTCCAGACCTTTAAGTTTGTTGATGAACTCAATGAATTGCTTATCCTCATTCTTCTTCTTCATTCTTTGTGGAAATGGTGGTTAAGGGGGATTAACCTTTTCGAATTTAGGTTGTTCATCCACTCCTGCTTTATTATATGATTTACTCGGATAATCATCCGATACTTCAACAACATCATTAGCAAGCATACCCAAAGGATTCAGTTTATCTAGTAATTTGCCACTACGAAGGGCTATAGAATGCACATTTTCCTTAGGATTTCCCTCTATGTTACTAGGTAAATGCCCTTTTTCTCTAGATGGAATAGTACTCACTAATTGACCAACATGTATCTCTAAATTGTGGATGGAAGATGATTGATTTATAAACATTTGATCCATTTTATTCTCTAACTTCTTATAACATTCCTCAGACTCTGATTGCTTATTACAAACTCCTTAAAGAAATCTATCTATTTTACTTGTTATTTATCCTATTCTACCATTACTCTGATAATTCTTTTGTTGATTATCACCATATTTCCAATTAAAACTCCTATAATTATTTCCATTATCACCATAAGAATTCCCTTAACTTTGAACATAACTTAATTGCTCCCCCACACATGGGTTAAAGTTACACTCAAAAGCAGTGTGTCCGATTTGACCACAATTTTCACATGTCAAATACTCTTATTTAAATGCATATTATCTATCTTATGAGATAATACAGATATTTGTGCTTGCATAACAGAAATAGGGTCTAATTCTTTGACCTTTTAACGGAACTAGAAGATGAAGATGCAGCATGCGAATGAGTAGGAGTAGTAGTACTTACTTGTGCTCTCTCCATTGGCCACATACTATTGTTATTTTCCATATCTTCCAAAAGATCAAAGGCTTCTTAACTAGTTTTCGTCATAAGAGATCCCGCAGCCATAGCATCAATCGCTCCTCTTATTGCATGATTTATTCCATTGTAGAAAGTTTGTAGAATCACATTCTAGGGTAAACCATGATGAGGACAAACTCGTTGAAGTTCCTTATAACGTTCCCAGGCTTCGTACAAGGATTCACTATCCTTTTGAGTAAAGGAAGTGATTTCTTTAATGAGTCTTGCGGTTTTGGCTAAAGGGAAATATTTAGTTAGAAAGGCTTGGGCTAATTGATTCCATGTGGTGATTGAATTTGAGGGTAATGAATTCAACCAAATTTTCGCTTTATCACGGAGCGTAAATGGAAATAAGCGAAGTTTAACTACTTCTTCAAGAACGTTGTGCATTTTGAAAGTATCACAGACTACTAGAAAGTTTACAATGTGAGCATATGTGAGCATTCGAATTTTCATTGGGTAAAACGTAATATTGCACATTATTGCTAATCATTTGAAATAATGCTTGCTTAATTTCAAACTTATTTGCATTGATTGGTGGTCTAGCAATTCCCTGATTGTTACCATTGATGGTCGGAATGACATAATCCATGAGCCTTGGTTGAGGCTAATCAACATTTTGTTGTTCATTGTCAGCCATCCTTCTTCTTTGTCTCTTATTTCTTCTTTTTTTGCTCTTACTAAATCATTCTATTTCTGATCCAAAAGATGTCAAACTTTCTCCTGAACTACGTGTACTTGGCATGCACACGCTAGAAAGAAAACTCAATGAATAAGCAAGAAAAATATGTTAATAAAAAATATAAATACTTAAAAACGAAAAACAAAAAATAAAAATAAATAAATCTATATAATTGCCAGTTCTCCAGCAATTTGATCTATAGAACACACTTGCCTTCCCCGGTAATGGCGCCAAAAACTTGTTCGCAAGATTTTACCTATACTTGTTCTGAAAGGCTTATCCTCTGTAATAGTGCCAAAAACATGTTCCCCACTTTTCTACTGATAAGATAAAGTTCTTAATATAAACAGGTGTTGTCAGTACCGCTTATCAAATAAAAAAATGATGATAACTCAAGTATATAGTTGCAATGTAGTTTTAAAAGATATCGATCCAACAGGGAAAGAATGCGTTTCTAAGGACCAACTAGAGTTACGGAATAAACAAAATAAGATAATTTATAGGGTTTGGATGGTAGACTGATGAATAGATAGATGCATGAATAGATTAGAGAAGATGTAAATTATATAGATATTCCCTAAGAACAAGAATAGTAGAGAAAAACATGCAAAATCATCAAGAATATTTCATACACTAGATAACTTTAACAAACACGGTTCTAGATGCCTAAATATTCAATAATTCATTGCAGAGCAACACATGAAATGACTTTTCTAAATCTAGGGTAAATGAATTATGACACTTATAAAAACTTGGATAACAATAATAATATCCTTAGTACTGGTCACTCTCACATAGCCATATTTAGCAAGTTACCATTCCAAAAATGTTAGCTCACTAAACAACATTATAATCACAGATCCAGTGACTATTCACAATCTTGTTAACCTCGAAATCACTCTTAAAGTTAACTCAAAAGCATATAACTTTATTAATATAAATGATGCAAGATGAAATATTCATTATGACACATAGACATATCATAAACTTCAAAATAGAAAGTATAAGTAGAAAACAAAGTAAAGATGTAAGGTATGCAAGTGAAAGCTAAAGTTGATCAAACTGTATCCACTCTTTAATAGGAGTTGTCAATTCCCACAATTCCTGCATCTACTTTGAATTTGGTCTTGACTAGTATAGAACCTCTGTTGGGATACTATTCTTTGTGAATATTGAACAAATAAATGATGAATAACAGAAACTTTTATTGATAAATGCTTTGCAATTACACTCATACAACAATCGCTCAAATTTGTGGAGAAATCTAGTGATCAAAATAAGAATCGAATCACTTATACATTTTTCTCACTAAAACTTTGAACGTAGCTAAATATATATAATTTTCACTTTCTATCATACACACACACTATACTATACATTACCCATCATGCATGTTACACAAAAAAATGGTTGGAATGGGACTCTATTTATAGAGTGTGAAGGGTTGCGTCTATCCAAATGGAGAGTCATGTCCATTGGTGAAGGATTGCATCACTTTAATATTATTCGATGCAAGGATTCATTTTTATCATCAATGGATAGGTACCTTTTCGTGCCTTCTCTGTCCTTGAGAGGTGTCTTTTTATTTGACAGTGGTGGCAATTGATGGTGGTTGATCGTTTCTATCCTACTGTTGGAAGCATGTACCAAGGGTTGAAAACTAAATGGCCGATGCAATCTCTACACTTGCATCAATGTAGGAAGGACCCCAGACTCAACCAATTAAGCTGGTTATCCTTCAGACTGCTAAAGAACCCTTCTATTACCACCTAGTGGAAACTAAGGATGACCAAGCAACTGACAATTGGTTCTTCAATATCGTCAAATTTTTGCAAATCGAGGAATACCCAGAAGGAGCAACGGACTTAGGATGAACTTCATTACGATGGTTGGAAGTACAATTCAGATTGGTAGACGGAGACCTATTCAAATGCACATTAGAAGGACTACTGTTACGATGCCTCATCGAAAAAGAAGCATTATTGATCATTTGACGGATGCATGCGGTAGACTATGGACCCCACATGAGCAGGTTGGCACTTGCAAAGAAGATTTAGTACCAAGGATATTTCTGGACAATAATGGTGTCAGATTATGTAGCTGAAGTGCGAAAATGTCACGAATACCAGATTTATGGAGACATCATTCATTTACCCCCATCCGAGCTCCATTCCTTATCTACTCCTTGGCCCTTCTCAGCGTGGGGCATCGACATCATCAACAAAATTTAACCTAGTTCAACCAATGGACATCGGTTTATTGTGGTAGCGGTTGATTACTTTTCAAAACGGGTAGAGGCCAAATCTTACACCAATATCACCACTAAGAAGATGAACAAGTTTAAAGAAACACATATCTTTGCTCGATATGGTATCTTGCATCACGTCGTATTAGATAACGGGGTTCTGTTCCAAACAGCTACTTTAGACCTAATGGAGAAATATGGGATTGAACACCATCGATCATCCCCATACAAGCCACAAGCTAATGGGGAGGTAGAGGCAGCCAATAAATTAATCAAGAAAATTTTGAGTAAAATGGTTTTCACCTATAGAGATTAGGCTGATAAACTGCCATTTGCAGCGTGGGGGTATAGAACTAGCATCAAAACTCCTACTGATCAAACCTCATTCTCGTTACTATATAGGGATGGAAGTAGTACCACCGGTCAAGATGGAAGTGACATCCCTTCGAGTGGCCTTTGAAGCAAGGTTAAAGGAATCCGATTGGGTAAGAGCCAGGTTCGAGCAGCTGAACATGATAGATTAACAGCATTTGAAAGTGTTAGACCACTTACAGATATGACTAGGACATATAATAAACGGGTTAAATTTAGAAGCTAACCTATGAAAGCGGTGGATCTGGTGCTGAAGCAAATGAGACCATCAAATGTGGACATTCGGGGGAAATTCCATGCAAATTGGGAAGCTCCCTATGTTGTGAAAAAGATCTTAAGCAAAGGAGTTGCCAAGATCATGGACATGGATGGAAATTAATTCGTTAATCAGGTTAACTAAGATAAGCTCAAGTGCTACCACGTTTAGGGGCAAAAGAAATAAATTGAAAAAAGCAGTACACAAAAAAGAGAGAAAAATGTTTGTAAATGGGCACTTGGCTAGCTGGGAAACAATTAGGACCTTTCTTTGTAAAGAACAAGGGTCCGCTGAGTTGAAAACCCATAAAAGGAAACTCAGGCAAAAATTAAGACAATGTGAGGAATAGAGGGACCATGAGTTAGAAATCTTGTCTAGGCTAACTAGTGGCGAAATTCAAATCATTGGAAAATTTGTACCCTCTTTGAAATCATTAATGAAATGTTATGGTTGTTGAAGGATTTATGTTTATTTTTATATGGATGTATACATGCAGAATATCACAAGTAAACATAACAAATTTCAATCACAATAAGTCTCATAATGTCAAAAGGAAATCAAACACAAGTTTATAAAACAAATGTCAAGGTCTATGGTAAACATATCTAAGGGTTCCAATCATTCCACTTAGCATGCTTCCTAGAAGTATGAGGAAGAGGATTGTGAGCACGGGATTTTGATCCCCACTCTCGAGTTCAATGATGAAGCTATAATCTATTTTCCTTTGCTAGTCTTCCACTTTGACAAGGTCTCAGAGGTCCTCGGAAAAGCATTCCTCATTTCTTACAAAGCTTAGACAACCTTTTTTTCATTTAGACCATTCAAGGCTCGAATAAAGTTAGGCCCAATGCCCATACCCATGTGACAACATCGGTGTCAGCATTGCAACATCGGTACCGATGTCGCTAAGTCGGTAGCAACAGAATTGCAAAATTCCAGGAATAATTGAACACATTGTCTCTCTAAGCCCACTTGACATAAGCCACCCACCCTATACTATAGGGTGGCTAGAAAGTCCCCTCCATAATGATGGAGGGGACACTAGAGAAGAAAAAAAAAGAAAAGAAATGAGGGAAATGTCAAAAAGGCTAAGGAGTAGCCTTTTTGACTTTGGATTGAAGGGAGCTTTCCTAATAAAAAGGGAGACTCATAAACAAAGAAAAGGGGGAAAAAGAGGGGTGAATGGAAGAGATTTTCGTGCACATATGGTGCAAGAGAGAGTTCCACCAAAATTCCAAAAAACTTGAGTTTGAGAGAAAAAAAAACTTGTGTTCTTGAGTGTTCTAAGGTGTTCTTGAGTGAAGAAGTAAACTTTGATCACCAACACTTGAGCTTTTGGGTTAGTTAGGTAAATCCTTGAGGTTTAGACTTGAATGGAGAGTTTACAACTTCTTTATCACTCACTTGAAGGTTACTACACCTTCTGAAACATCTACTTTGGCAAGGAATAGATCCCTTCCAAAGATTTTCGGTAAATCACCAACCAACAATCAAATCCAACCAAAAAGAAATAATGAGAGCTTCCCAGAGGACTTCATGGACCTTAAAGAAAGTGGATTCATGACTACGGGGTAAGCCTCTGAGTTCCTAGAATTGCGGTATGATTTTGAATTTTTTTTATTATTTTGTTAACATAAATATATTCTACACATCTTGATCTTTCAATAATGATAAATATATCTTGAAATAGATAAGTATATCAAAAGTTATGAATTTTCAAAGTTTTGTACAAATATGCTTCGGTTTCTTGGGAAGAATGTTACTTTTTTCAGTTCCGGGTTTTACGAAGATTTTGATTGTGTATTTAGTTATTTTTATTAGATTCCTTATATCATTAGGTTTCTATAATGATAAAGATCACTTAAAACGGATAAGTATAAATAAAGTTATGATTTTTCGAAGTTACGTAATATTATGGTTCATAGTTTTGGACAATGCGGACTGTTGATAATTTTCTGTATAAAGCTGTTTTTTAAAACTTGATTTCGTCACTTTCACTATTTTAAACACCTCATGAGCTTTCTAGAATGATGATAATCATTTGAATCCAATAACAGTAATGAAAGTTATGATCTTCGAAAGTTTCGACCTTTGTCTTTGCTATTTTCTTCTATTTTTTCATTGCTTTTCTGCAGGTCTTGATCATCTACATCAGTACTGACATTAAAGAAGTCAGTGTTGGGATTAGAACAATGTGGAAACTGACCTTACCAACATCAGTACCGACCTCACCTTGGTAGAATTGTATATTTGCTTCGTTTCACTCCATTTCACTCCTTTTGAGCATGAAATGACCTGCCAAAACCTCTCCGAACTCGGAAATGCACCATTGTGTGGTAACCAACTCTCACATAGAGCTCATTTAAAAGTTATATATGAGTATTTTTGAAGTGCTAATATATGGATAGAGGTTTAAAGTGGCAACGAAAGTACTTCAAGTCATCCATATCGATATCGCCCTTCACGGGTAAGTCGGTAACGGTATGGATGACATCATTACCATTGCCAACCCAAATAATAGCTATGTTATGCATGTTTGACCTAGATTTATGTTTCTAATATTCTCTTAGGAAACCCCCACAAAGGAAACGCCCCATTCCCGGATATCCGACCCGACAAAATTCACATGCGGCATTTTCATTAATAAAATGAGCAACATATTTGTATAAAAATGGATCATTTTTCATAATAGAAACCACGAGCCTTTGTCATCATTTTTTTTATTTAACTCGACCACACTGGTCCTCCAAAATCTAAATCGAACATACTTGGTGCATTGGCACATATTTGTGTTGTAAAAATATTTCGTACTAACCTTTGTGGATGTAGGTAGATTAGGTTAGATGTATGTTAGGATTTATTTTCCTTCAGGTATCGCACTTCAATAAAAATTATGTATTTGTTAGATCATTTGTATAATAGGATACGGATGTGTTCACTTACCTAGATCTCATGTATTTTAGGCCATTGTATTCCCCATCCCCAAATATGTAAATAAACCCCCCTAGACTAGGCACATTTACTTTCCTACGTGTTTACTTCTCTCACTTTATTTACTGCTTTCTGCATGCTAACTAAATAACCAAAAACATAAGCCGAAAACATCTAGATTGAATCGAAATATCAAAAGTGTGATTTCCAAATGGGAATAATGTTAAGTTAAATAACGACTAAGTTAGTAACTCATCCCAGACCCGAATCTCTGAACTATGGTATCGCTTAGGCTTAACGGATCTAAGTTGTACCAAATTTTCTCGAAAGAGTTGATTAGGGTGGCGACTCTGAGTACCATAGGCTAAAGGTTCTAATCTCGAGTCTATTAAACTTGTTACATGAAAAAGTTCCTTTCTTTAAACTTAAATCTGCATCTTTTTTCCAATCGAGAAAACCCCCATGCCCCATCTCACGGGGTCGGTGCCTCGCGGCGACCTCGTGGGTCGAACGTGTTCTACTCATAGTGGCAGCTTCGCTAGGGATATCTTTTTCATAAACTTAAAAGTTTAAAAGATTTTTGGATGAGTGTTGAAAAGTTGTTAAATGAGTTAAATTCACGCTTACTATATTTCGAATAAAAACATATGCATTAGATGGCTTAACCTTTAAGATTAGGATGCCCCATTTACCATGAAGCCTGCGAAAGTATCATTTGAAACCCCATGGTGACCAAAGATACTTAGCAGGTGGATCACTTGTTTCCATTTAGCATGTACCTCCTTCGTTCACACCTATTTAAGGAGGCTTGAAGTATATCATAGTGCAACAAGAACCTTCTACATTAACAGCCCATGACTGAACTCATATAAGGAAACCGTACACACTTCCCTTAGGTTTACCAAAATAAATGCATCTCTTATGCAGTTTCGCTCTTTAATACCTTATGGTGTTAAGATGATCCAAGCCTAGATTTAGAAGCCTAACCCTTATGTGTGGGAGACAAAAGGTTGGAAGTGATGTGTTGAATGTTATGTGCTACGTTTTAGTTTCATCACCACGTTTATTTCGTGCAAAGCATCATGCTAACACGAGTTTTTATGTAGACACAAATTATACACACACATGTCATTACCCCAATATCACCTACCTAGATATAAAAAGACACGCTGAGACAGCATCACCTAGGGTTAGGGCCACCCATGGTTATGGTGGTGCCGACTTGGCACTCGAATCTCTATCTGCTTAGAATAATGAACTTCTAAGCAAAGGGTATAACAAACCATTCTACCCAAACTCAAACCTAGAAGACATGACAAGACAGCGTCACCTAGGGTTAGGATAACCTGTGGTTATGACAGTGCCTACTTGGTACTTGAACCTTTGTCTGTTTGAAGTCGTGAGCTGTCAGGTTTAACACACTATTTTACCTTGATATCACTTACCTAGATTTAGAAAGATGCAATGAGACAATGTCACCTAGGGTAGGGTCACCCATGGTTATAGAAGTGCCTACTTGGCACTCAAACCTCTATCCACTTGGAATCATGAACTTCTAAGAAAAAGGGTAAAACACACTATTTTACCCAAACTTGAATTTGTTGTAAACCATGGCGATTAGTTCTCAAAATCGAAAGCACATTATCACTTGGATAATACACGATCCTTTGTCATTTTCGTTCTGTTTGTTCTAAGAGGATTGGCAAACACAATTCACAACCTCAGCCTTTTACCCCAAGGGTATCATGGCAATCAAATTGTTTGTTCCAAGGTGATTGGCAAACACAAATCATAACCCCAACCTTTTACCACACAGTTATTATGGAAGTCAACCTGTTTTGTTACAAATGGATTGGTAAAACACGAGTTACACCTCAATCACCAACCTTTTACCACACAAGTATTATGGCAATCAACCTATTTTTTCCATATGGATTGGCAAACATAAGTCACATTTTAAAATCAAGCCTATTACCACACGGGTATTACGGAAGTCAACTTGTTTTGTTCCAAATGGATTGGTAGAACACAAGTTACACCTCAACCACCAGCCTACTACCACACAGGTATTATTACAATTAGCCTATTTGTTCTAAATGGATTGGTAAGCATAAGTCGCACTTTAAAGTTAAACCTATTACCACACAGGTATTATGCAAGTCAACCTGTTTTGTTCCAAATGGATTGGCAAAACACGAGTCCCGCCTCAACCACAAGCTACTACCACACGACTATTACAGCAATCGACCTGTTTGTTCTAACTGGGTTGAAAAACACAACCCTCTACATAACATAGATGTCATCTTAACCTCAAGCCCTCATAGCACAGGTTGGGTCTTGTTACCATTTGAGTTATGTCTTTCTTACTAATTACTAACCCTGTTTGTTTCAAATGGATTGATAAACATGAAATTTATTGCATCATGGCATATTAACCCTTTGTGATACAGCCACATCATATGCATCTCGCAAATCAAGTATGTCAAACATGCATTTCATATCTGATGAAGTTGTTCGATTGTGTTTGCTTCAGTTAAGGCTTGGAGGAGGCTGACTTCCCTCCTCGTCTGTATTTCCCCCATTATGGCTTGCCTAGAGAACTTTCCATCAAAGGGTACTCAACACACTAATTCTAGATAAAACTCAAGTTCAGATTTGGGTTCAGGTTTAAGTTTAGATTTTGGTTCAGGTCAGAGTTTCGGGGATGATAGATCCTCAAGGTAGTTACGGGACAGATAAGCAGATTTCGCATGAGGTGCCAATGGTCTAACAAATCCCATTGAACATCGACTTAGAATTGGCCAACGCTCTAAGCGCCATTCCCTATAGTGATCAATTTGCTCAAGCGCTACATTTCCAACTTCGTCCACATCAACCAAAGAACCGTACTTCAAATGGACTCTCAAATTTTGAAATAATGAGGAATCTCCGATCTAATTGGTGTCGGCTATCCTAAGGCCTGGAGGTCGGACTCTGCTCCTAATACTCACCTGTCATCAGGTTGCCTAATTAGAAATCCTGCCATTGCTTCCCAATTTGGCGCAGGAACCTCGCAACCCCAATACCAAAACCATGACCAAATTGGGTTAACTCTCTCCCAAGCACTAAATCAATTTAGTCAAGGTCCAGGACTGTTCAACCAGTTTCAGACATGTCAAACTTCTGGGGGTGATGATTATTCATGGATAAGGCCAGCTACTGCCTTCCAGGTTGCTAAGCCCCATAATCAATTTAATCAGGGGTAAGTTTATTTGTTGTTGGTCGATTCAGGTCCATTCCATCTGGGTTGGCATCACTCAAGTTCATCAGATAGAAAAGCTAGACCTTCATGTAGTTTCATTTCACCATGTCAGAGCTTTGCCTCACAACCAATGGTCTCTCAGAATCTGAGTACCCCATCCTCCTTCAACACAAGTTTGAACTTCATAGCCCAACCACCTCAATATCCAACCATGGCTCAGGTATCGTCTGCTCCCAACTTTATGGTCACTCCTAGAGGCACCACGATCCCCCAAGGGCAGTTTAACCAAAGGACCACAATGTTCACTCCTCCTTAGGTCAATTTTCAACTAAGGGCCGAATGGACAGTCCCTCGGTATCTACCTACCAATGTAGTAGAACTATAGCAACAGTTTTTGGCCACTCACGCTAGCCAATTCCAGAACTTCTATCCAAACTACTACCATATCCCTCTAGTAGCACATGATGATGAGTGGCTTCCCAAAAACTTTGTAATGCTGAGATTAGAGAAGTATGAGGGAGAAGGAGATCCCCTATCACATTTGATCAACTACCAGACTATGATGAGAGTTATGAGGTTCGGAAACAAGATGTTGGCTAAGCTCTTTATTGTTACACTAGGAGGGCCAGCCAATGAATGGTATAACAACCTACCTTTGGAAATAACTCATTACTGGAAGCACCTCTCAAAGACCCTAATAGAGTAGTATGGCTTCAATTCTGAAATAAAGACCACCATACAACATCTCGAGGCCATTAAGCAAAGACCCAATGAATTGTTCAAACCCTACTATAACAGGTCGATGGCCACCCAGGTGTTACTCAAGGATAAGCTTAGTTTGTCTGAGATGATTGTAAAGCTATTGGACAGGAAATTTCTAGTCTACCAACAGAGGCTCAGGACCGACACTTTCACTTCTTACAATGAGGTTTTCAAGAAAGCTAAAAAGCTTGAGTGGATAGAATCCCTGTACACACCCGTGGGGAAACCAACCAATGAGTACTAATACGAAAAGGTGACCATTGGGAAAGAAAACCCTCTGCATGTGGAGGATGAGGATGCCAATAATGTAATAGTTAGTATTTTAAACTCTTTTATGTTAACAAATTTGCCAATGAGGCTTTTGAATCTTCGAATGCATCGAACTTTACTTGCTTGCTTGATATCCTTTCGGATGACATCACACATTCTTATGAACATGACCATAATATTTTTAGCATATATGACACATCATCGCATGAAATTAATTTGGGTATAAATGAATTCCCTATAATAATTTCAAATGATTTGACTCTTGATGAAAAATGAGAGATAACATAGGTACTTAGACAACACGTGATAGCGTTTTCCTAGTCCTAGGAAGACATGCTAGAGGTCGACAAAAGGATCATCAAACACAAAATCTCCACCAACCATAAACAGAAGATGACACGATCAAGACAAAAGTGGGCTGAAAAAGTCAAGGTAACAAAGAAAATTGAAGCTAAGTTCCCTAAAGTAGTTGAACACTTGATTTGATTGGCCAACATAACATCAACACCGAAGATACAAAGAAGAAGTCAAGCATTTCAATGTGTCAATAACTTCATCGCTTGACTCATCACCATTGGTGGGCCAATCATCATACTATTAAAGGAGTACCAATAGATAACGCAGCTTTTGATGGAATCAAGCTATATTTCATATAGATTTTGAAGCCTTCCATCCTCGAAAAATCATTCATTCTCTATATGACTACCAAGGAATCATCACTAGGAAGAATAATTGAAAAGGCAAATATCGATCATCATCACTCATCACCCTGTATACCTCAACACAACAGAGCAGCATGAGGGCCTAACAAAATAATTATAAAATATCGAACAAAGGAGCTACTAAAGTTATGGACATGAATAAACCAAGACAAGCTCAAACTCTATCACATCTAGGTGAAAAAAATAAATCTTGTAAAAAGTAGTACAAAACAAAAGTAATTAGCCTGTCAATTAGTATTCTGTTAGTTGAGCAAAAATTAGGGCATCTTTTCAAAATAAAAAAGAATAGTCCACTGAGTTGAAACCTGAAAAGGGTGGCTCAGGCAAAACTTAGGACATCGAGAGAAAAGTAAACACATTGATTAGAAAACCTAAAAGGGCTAGTCAATGGCAGGAGTCAAATCATTTGAAACATTCATACCCCTGTTAAGTTCATCAATGAATTGTCATTCTTACTAAATCTTTATGCATATGTTTATCTTGATTGTTTGCATATCCCATCACATCATGGTTCAATAAAAACAAAAAAAAAGAAAAGAAAAAAAAGAAAAAAAGATGAAAAGATGAGTCTGCTGGATTGAAAACCTGAAAGGGCATTCCAGGCAAGGTTCGATAGACTGAAAACCCGTAAGGGTGGTCTATGTAGAAATTAGAACCAAAGAAATATCAAATTCATCATCTCCTCCTCGGAATGGCATAAAGAATCGTCTATCTCCTCCAGGTATTAGGACTAATATCTTTGGATTTCCCTCACCTAGAGGACTGTAACAACAAAAGCTTCCAAGCTCTCATTATCACCTTCAAAGTGAGCATCACTAACATAGTTAAGGATCAACATTAACATCACTAAAGCCATACCAAAGAAGGAAATGAGCGTAAAAAAGTCAATGACTCATCCAAATCATCTTTAAACCAAATTCCTTTGAACTCGACTCTGATTCATCCACAAAATCGAACTTCGACTTGGACCCATGTCCATTATCACTCTGAAGGAGTCATGTCTACAAAACTCAACCATTGAGAGTAAAGCAACCATGGAATGCTCAATGGATGAATACTAGGGGTAATCATGCACCATCATAGGAGGGAATCAGCTTGGAAATCTCCGAAAGGCTCCTCATGCAATGAAGCTTCTACTATCGACCATGCCCAGTGCTCCAAAGCCAACGACGCCTGCAATAGACAAACATACATCATATGATAAATGTTGTTCATGCATAAGTTATTCATACATACATACGCATCATGTCACTTATAGTTGAAGGTGATATTAAACCAAGGCAATGCCATTCCGGTGAGAAAAACACTCTACCTCCACATGAGGAAAGTACAAGTATCAAGAAGATGTCAGAGTGGCACATCATCAAAATTGAGAAAGACAATGGTCCAACTTAAGCCATTTCAACTTTCATCAAATTCAAGCCTACCTAGGCCTCTTTCAAGTAGCATTACAACATCACAAAAGCCTCCCAAAACAACGAAGTGGCCATCAGGACAAACCCAAAAAATCTCGAACTCAAATTTCCACGTTTATCATGAGCTTGAAGAAAAATTTCTTAGAACTCTCATGTTTTAATTCTTGATTGAAGGGGTAAAATTTTTCCTCAATCAAGGAATTAAAACATATGTTACAAGTATCTACCAATAAATTTCCTCATTCTTGCAGGTACCTCTTCAACTCACAAGGAGCATCTATGTTAGACTCACAGTAGTCAAAATAGCATCGAAGGCATAGAGCACATGGCTTTCATCCTTTCCCCAATAGTTTCGAGGGTCATAGTCAACCCATGGTCAACTCACAAGGGGTATACAATTCAGACCGCAATGGTCAACCATCCCATAGAGGATTTTGATGAAGACTTATTACAGTCGACGTATCATTAAAGGCAAGGAGCACATGTCTTTCATCCTTTCCCCAGCAGTTCCGAGGGTCATAGTCAACCCACGGTCAACTCACAAGGGGCATACAATTCAGACCGCAATGGTCAACAATCCCACAGAGGATTTTGATAAAGACTTATTACATTCGATGTACTTTCTACAGTCCACACCTTTCCCTGACTTATTACAGTCAATGGACTTTCTACAGTCCACACCATTCTCCAACTTATTACAATCAATGGACTTTCTACAGTCCGCGACTTTCTCTGACTCATTACAATCAATAGACTTTCTACAATCCGCACTTTTCTCCAACTTATTACAATCAATTAACTTTCCACAGTCTACATTTTCACTGACTTATTACAGTCAATGGACTTCCTACTATCTGCACCTTTCTCTGACTCATTACAATTAATGGACTTTCTACAGTCCGCACTTTCTCTGACTTACTACAGTCAATGGACTTTCTACAATATGCACTTTCTCCGACTTACTATAGTCGATGGACTTGCTACAGTCCGCATTTTTCCTAGCTTATTACAGTCAATGGACTTTCTACAGTCCACACCATTCTCTGACTTATTATAGTTAATAGACTTTTTACAGTCTGCACCTTCTCTGACTTATTACAGTCAATGGACTTTCTATAGTTTGCATTTTCCATGACTTATTACAGTCAATGGACTTTCTACAGTCTGCATTTTCCCTAACTTATTATAGTCAATGGACTTTCTACAGTCCGTACCTTTCTCCGACTTATTACAGTCAATGGACTTTCTACAGTCCTCACCTTCATGCAACTTATTACAGTCGATATACTTTCTATAGTCCTCACCTTCCCAGACTTATTACATTTGACAAACTTTTTACAGTCCTCACCTTCTCCGACTTAATACAGTCAATGGATTTTCTATAGTTCACATTTTCTCCGACTTACTATAGTCAATGGACTTTCTACAGTCCACATTTTCCCTAGCTTATTATAGTCAATAGACTTTCTACAATCCACATTTTCCCTGACTTACTACAGTCGATGGACTTTCTACAGTTCGCACCTCCCTCAACTTACTATAGTAAATGGACTTTCTACAATTCGCATTTTTCCTAGCTTATTACAGTCAATGGACTTTCTACAGTCCGTACCTTTCTCTAACTTATTAGAGTCGACGGACTTTCTACAATCCTCACCTTATCTGACTTTTTACAGTCAATGGACTTTTTATAGTCCATACATCCTTCAAACTTATCCCTACCCACCACGTTCCCTTCCAAACTTCTTATGAGGTAACGATAAGCTCAAGGTTGACATTTAGCGGGAAACTATTACCAAACAGACAACTCATAAAGAGCATGGGGAGACCAGTCACGCCAACATGGCGTTAGGGTGCAAAGCCTTAGATTATCAAAAAGACCCCACATCGGGAAGTGCCAACCATGATCGGTCAAGTATCACCTCTAAACACCGCTGCTCTTTCTAACATGGGTCCATATTGATCTCAAATCAGTAGTGATCCCATGAGGGGTAGCCTATGAGCATAGGATTTTGATCCCCACTCACGAGTTCAATGATAAAGTTGTAATCTATTTTCCTTTGCTAGTCTTCCACTTTGATAGGGTCTCGGAGGTCATCCGGAGAAGCATTCCTTGGTTCTTAGAAACCTTAGACAACCTTTTTTTATTTAAACCATTCAAGGCTCAGATAAAGTTAGGCCCAATGCCCATACTGATGTGATAACATCGGTGTTAGCATTGCAACATCGGCACCGATGTCGCTAAGTCGACAGTAGTAGAATTGCAAAACTCCGAGAATAATTAAACACATAGTCTCTCTAGGCCCACTTGACATAAGCCACCCACCCTATACTACAGGGTAGCTAAAAATTCCCATCCATAATGATGGAGGGGACATTAGAGCAAAAAGAAAGAAATGAGGGAAATATCAAAAAGGCTAAGGAGTAGCCTTTTTTACTTTGGATTGAAGGGAGCTTTCCTAGAAAAAAGGAGGCTCATAAACAAAGAAAAGGGGGAAAAAGAAGGGGGGAATGGAAGAGATTTGCATGCACATATGGTGCAAAAGAGAGAGAGTTCCATCAAAAGGCCAAAAAAACTTGAGTTTGAGAGCAAAAAACTTGTGTTCTTGAGTGTTCTAAGGTGTTCTTGAGTGAAGAAGCAAACTTTGATCACCAACACTTGAGATTTTGGGTTAGTTAGGTAAATCCTTGAGGTTTCCACTTGAATGGAGAGTCTACAACATCTTTATCACTCACTTGAAGGTTACTACACCTTCTGAAACATTTACTTTGGTAAGGAATAGATCCCTTCCAAAGATTTTCGATAAATCACCAACCAACAATCAAATCCAACCAAAAAGAAAAAATGAGAGCATCCCGAAGGACTTCAAGGATCTTAAGGAAAGTGGATTCATGACTACAGGGTAAGCCTCTGAGTTCCTAGAGTTTGTGCTTACATTTATATGCTTTTCTTTTTTAAGTTTCATTTTCTTTTCGGTTATTTCTGAATTTCCACACCAATCTGTTTTTCAAGAATTGTGGTATATTTTAAATTTTTTTGAGTAATTTGTTAACATAAATATATTCTACACATCTTGAGGAGAAGGAAGTGTCTCCGCCTTAGACTTAGAACACATGGCTCGATTTACATTTACTTTCGGAGGCATCAAATGATGATTATCTGAAACTGAGTCTTTAACTTATGTCAACTGTTCCAGAATGATAAAGATAGCTTGAAATTGATAAGTATATCAAAATTTATGAATTTTCATAGTTTTGTACAAATTTGTTTCGGTTTCCTCGGTAGAATGTAACTTTTTTCAGTTCTGGGTTTGATGAAGATTATTATTGTGTATTTAGTTATTTTTATTAGATTTCTTAGATCATTTGGTTTCTAAAATGATTAAGATCACTTAAAACGGATAGGTATAAATAAAGTTATGATTTTTGGAAGTTACATAAAATTATGTTCACCGTTTTGGACAATGCGGACTGTTTGATATTTTTCTGTATAAAGCTATTTTTTAAAACTTGATTTTTTTCATTATTAGTATGTTAAACACATCATGAGCTTTCCAGAATGATGTGAATCATTTGAATCTGATAACCATAGTGAAAGTTATGATCTTCAGAAGTTTCGGCCTTTGTCTTTGCTATTTTTTGCTGTTTTTTCGTTGCTTTTCTGCAGGTCTGGATCATTGACATCGGTACCGACATTAAAGAAGTTGGTGTTGGCCTTAGGAAAATGTCGTTACTTAACTTACCAACATTAGTACCGACCTCACCTTGGCAGAATTGTATGTTTGCTTCGTTTCACTCCTTTTGAGCAAGATATGACTAGCCAAAACCTCTCCGAACTCGGAAATGCACCATTTTTGGTAACCAACTCTCACATAGAGCTCATTTAAAAGTTATATATGAGTATTTTTTTGAAGTGCTAATATGTGGATAAAGTTTTGGAGTGGCAACGGAAGTGCTTCAAGTCATCCATATCGATATCGCCCTTCACGAGGAAGTCGGTAACGGTATGGATGACATCATTACCATTGCTAACCCAAATAATAGCTATGTTATGCATGTTTGACCTAGATTTATATTTCTAATATTTTTTTAGGAAACCCCCACAAAGGGAACACCCTGTTCCAAGATATCCGACCTGACAAAAGTCACAAGCGGCATTTTCATTGATAAAATGAGCAACATATTTGTATAAAAATGGATCATTTTTCATAACGGAAACCATGACCCTTTGTCAGCATTTTTTTTATTTAACTTGACCACAAGGGTCCTCCAAAATCTAAATCGAACATACTTGGTGCATTAGCACATATTTGTGTTGTAAAAATATTTTGTGCTAACCTTTGTGGATGTAGATAGATTAGGTTAGATGTATGTTAGGATTTATTTTCCTTCAGGTATCACACTTCAATAAAAATTATGTATTTGTTAAATCATTTGTATAATAGGATATGGATGTATTCATTTACCTATATCTCATATATTTTAGGCCATTTGTATTCCCCATCCCCAAATATGTAAATAATCCCCCTTAGACTAGGCACATTTACTTTTCTTCGTGTTTACTTCTCACACATTATTTACTACTTTCTGCATGCTCACTAAATAACCAAAAACATAAGTCGAAAATATCTAGATTGAATCAAAATATCATAAGTGTGGTTTCCAAATGGGAATAATGTTAACTCAAATAACGACTAAGTAACTCATCCCGGACTTGAATCTCTGAACTATGGTATCTCTTAAGCTTAACGCATCTAAGCTGTACCAAATTTTCCCAGAAGAGCTTATCCGGGTGGCAACTATGAGTATCATAAGCTAGAGTTTTTGATCTTGAGTCTATTAAACTTGTTACATGAACAAGTTCCTTTCTTTAAACTTAAATCCGCTTCATTTTTCCAATCAAGAAAACCCCCACCCCCTATCTCACGGGGCCGGTGCCTTGCGGCGACCGCACAGGTTGAACGTCGTCCGCTCACAAGGATCCAAACCATCCTCATCTCTCTCTTATTAGACATTATGTATGCCCTGGAGGTAATTAGGGTGATATATCTTTATTAACTATAATGTACAATCAGTTTCAAATTACTATTAATAATAAACAAGGCATCTTTGTTACTTATCAGTGCTTTCTGTTTATTATTGTATCTCGCTGGTATCATATATGTTTGGTATGTATATGTGCATTGATAAAACAAATTCCATGATTAATTCATAGCATAAAAGTGCAAGGACATAGTGGGAGCTATGTGGAGTGAGAACTGCACATACGTGCTAATATGAATAGTCAAAATATCCCTAGTTTTAGTTTCATTAAGAGTGGACATCAATGGAGCGAATAGACTAGCATGTGTAGGCTTACTCCTTGTGTTAGATACAAGTACCCGATCTCACGAGTTGAAGGTGGTACCTTGAGTTAACACATGAATGTATTCAGGTAATACATTGGAGACCGCTATAAGATAGACACTCGGAAATAACTATATCCATGTGTTGGTGTCATGTCTAATTGCAGTAGCAGCACGAGTATCCTCAAACTTGAGATACCGGTTACCTTAAGTAGGAGTTGCTATACTTTGGGTCATACATACTCATACCCTGGCGATTAGGATGATACTAGTGATTATGGGTATAACGATGATTAAATGTCGGTAAGGTGTGTAGTCAAGATGGGATCCATCTCTCCTGATATAGTAATACATAATGGAGATGTACCTTAGGGCCCCATGTTGAAGTGACACACTCATAAACCTCTGATTATAGCACACAATTGATTGAATGGGTTTCTAATTAATCAAGATACAAAATGGCTAAGTGGTGTTCTTCGTGAACAAGTCTAATTCTAGGATAGCTACATCTATTACATGAGCTAACACTTAATCCGAGCTCAATAAACTAGATGTTACTTAACCTGATGGAAGGAGGGTATCGTACTGGTTACTACTGCAGAACCGGATCAAGTCACAGGCACGTGATGTTCCAAGTAACGGGGGATCATACGCCTTTACTAGAAAGCCCATTTGATCATCTAGAGCTATCGGGTTCCATAACGGTCTGGAATACTGAGCCTAAAGGTTCTCGGATGGGAAGCCAAGTTTAAGTTATTCTCTAGTGGCTCTATACTTTGGGATCCTATGAGGTCACACACTTTGGGTTTTTATCGGACCATGTAAAGAACTTGTGGAATAGGTTTACACTGAAAATACAAGTTGTGAAATCAGTGAGAAGAAATATTATTTGGTTTAGCCAAATTAATAATTAAAAGGGAATTATGAGAATATAGGGAAAATTTTGCACAAAGCGAGCAGGGGATTTTTCCCATTGCGAGTGGGAAGCAAAATGAACTTGGGTTGTTCAAAAGGGGGCTTGTCCGAATACCCCGTGAACAACCGGGCTCGCAGGTCGCTAGCATTCGAGTTGTCCTCGTGTGCTAGAGGGATGCAGGCTGCAAGCGCTGCAGCAAGGCAGCGCTTGCCAGCGACATGGGCTACACGCAAGCCCTCAAGCCGCAGCTTGCGGTACAAGGTAAACTTGCTAGGGCTTGCCTTGTGGCAACCCATGGGTTAATCCACGGGTACCTATACCCGTGCGATTCTAGACATGGGATGGGATTTATCCCATCCCATGTAGAGTTAGAGAGGGAGTCTAACACTCCCCCATTTTCCCCTATAAATAGGTTTCAATCCTCTCATTATTCACACACCAGAAAAAGCTTAGAGCTTATTTTCTCTCTGATTTCTACTCTCCTCTTATTTTATTATGCGAGATCCTCCATGAGTTTCTCAAAACAAATTGAAGAGTTCTTTTAGAAAGCTCTAAGTTTTAAGTGAGCTTTCGAGTTTTTATTTTTGGGTTGATTTACTAGTGGTCTAGCAACTGCTGTTAATCGACGGGTTCTACCTTATCATGGTTTTGGTCAGTGAAGATCCGTGTGGATCAAGTCATAGAGGCACCCCTAGTTTGGAACCTTGTTCTATCAAAATTGTTCAAAGGGAACACTTCTACCAAGAGAGAGATCAAGCACGCATCAACTGGTAATGCTTTAATCTTTAGATGCTAGTTTTCTTTTATATGTTTTATAAACCTAAAAGCATCTATGGAACATTATAACTTAGGTTATATCAATCGTGGCATGCTTAGGAGATCCTTAGGTTAATTTTAAGTTTTTAAATTCTGCCTTGCAACCTTTGCATGTTCAATTATTATCTTGATTAACTAGCATCTCCCACTCACGGAACATGTTAAGATGCTGATTGGTGTTCGGAAGACTCTTGATCTCGCCTAACCACCCATGATAAAACTCGTTAATATCAATAGTCTCTACATCATTGTCGTCCAATGTGACAACTATATAGCCGCCAAAGCCTTCGTATAGCGTCTGGCATATCAAGACCAAAGTCGTGAAAATGAGTCAAGCAAAGAAGCCTAGGAACTCGCTGCTGAAGTCCATACTACCTATACAGACGGGAAGGAGAATAAGAGGTGATGCTAAATATCCCCATCAATAATATGCCAGAATCATACCCATTGGTAGTCTCGAACGGAATCTCCAACCAACCACTAAGCCAACAGATCTCAGAAGCTCGATAAGGGTGCAGAATCTCGATCCAAGCTTCTTCACTCAAAGAATGATGATCCTTCCGGATGAAACCCCTGCGACCATAATGCGAAGGGAGATATCGCGCCTTGCCCAAGCGAGGATTGGTGGTCAAATGAAGCTTCTCCAGCAGCCACACCTACATGAATTTCGTTTAAATAAGTGGAGGAAATTCACAAAAGGAAAAGGGTGAAAAGGTATACCTTGAGTAAGGTAAAGTGGTCAACCACTAGGTCCAGGTTCATTGAAGCAGCATACATATAAACCAAGCTCTCTGCTAAAGCTGCAGGAGAAAGGCCTATAGAGAGTGGGTCAATAATTGATAGCAAGCAGAATGGGGTAACTTCTCCAACCCCATAAATGAACTCTGCTAGGAGAAGTAAGACCACCATGGAAGGCCACGCAAGATGGGTACTAGGTGTAGTCTCGCACCAACCAAGGACGGTGTCAACACGAAAACCTTCGACGTCGAGAGGAGTTGATAGAAAGAGCTTGCTAGACTCCAATACAAGCCTCGTAACTTATCCTCACCTCCAAATTGAAAGGAAGGAAATGCAAAGGAGAGCCTCATAGGGAATGACGGAGTCGGGTTCTCTAGAAAAGGAAGCCCTAAAATGGCATGATGCTCCTCAACTAAGGGGTAAATCTCGAGGTTAGCAAAGTGGAAGACATGAGTAACAAGATCCCAGATTTTCAGGACAGCATGGATAAAGGCCATATTCACAAGCCTGGAAGCAAATTACTGAAGACCTCGAAGCTTCCACCAATCGGACCCCTGAATAGTACGGAGAAAGGCCCTAAGTAGCTCATTATATGTCGACATCAGTGAAAAAGAGCTAGAAGAAATCCTTCAAAACTAGTGTTGCCTACACACATCAACAACAAACATTAGCATACCATGTTCATTCATTCATGCATACACATAAGACATTCACAAACAAGCAACCACTTTCATAAACAAAAACGCAACAAGTAAGGACCTGGCACACAACAGCCAAAGTCCCCCGCTCTTTTCATAAAATCAAAGCTCATGAAATTCTACAAAAGAAGTTATCTATGAATCTAGTTTAAAAAAAGGAGAAATTTTGACAGAAAAAATACTTTTTTTGAGGGTTCGAAAAATTCACAAAAAAATAGTTTTATCTCAACAACGACGAAGGAATTTTTACAAAAAAAATAATATTTTTCTAGAGAAATAATTCTGACTTTTTCTACATTTCCTTTACTTTTTTCTTATAAATTCTTTAAATATTTTCGGATCCAAAACATGTATGGATTCCGAACTTTATTATTTTCAAATCAATTTTTCTCCATCTTTTTTCTCAAAAATCCTCAGTTATTCTCAGGCCTAAAAAAATTTAGAGTCCGAGTCTGAATATTTTTAGGATTAAAATAACATATTTTCACCAATTAAATCAAAATGAACGAGGAGCACTCCCAAAAATCAAGCGGATTTGTCGACGTGGATTCACACCGAAAGGGTAAGCCTCTGAGTTACTAGAACTACTTGTCTCGTGCTCACTGTATTTTTCCAATTTCATTTTATATTTGGACCTAGGGATTATTCTTCTTCTATTTATAATGTAAATAACTTTTTAATGTTTCTTCTATTTTATTTAATGGATATATCTGTTAGAATACACTCACGTAGGGAATAAAAAATCTATTCCTGGATTACAAACCTCACTTCTTTGCCATGCGAGCACTTTCACTAATTAAAACTAGCAACCAACATGTTAATAAAATGAATTGTTTTATTTCTTTAAACAACACATTCATAATTACCAATTTTTAATATGGCCACACGGGCCTCAACCCAATCAAATCGAACATATGTGCAAATGTTGTGATATCTCCTATGCTAACCTTTGTGGATGTAGATAAACTAGGATTAGATATATGTTTAGGATTTAATTTTCCTTTTGGTATCGCAATTTCATTATTTTTGGGAAATGTAATTAATATATTAGGCAAACGGTTGCATCCCCCGAGGTTTTGTAATTTTAATCTTTACTTTTCCGCATTTATTTACTGCTTTATATATGGATTTATGGCTTTTCGCATGTACGCTAAATCATCCATTATATACCCCGAAAGTGACATAAGCTCGAATATGCATAGTTAAGAAACGCGGTTTTCAGTAGATGTAATATAATGTGATCCAACAAGAAACAAGTAACTTGTCCCGAACCCGAATCTCTGTGGCTTAGTGGGCCGTCTCTTGGACTTTAAGCCTCATAGGATTTTAACTCGTATAAGAGCTAATCCAGGTGGTGACTTTACACTAAGAGATGGCAGATTCGGGTTTGACCAATCTTAAATGTTTTCACTTTCTCTTTCAAACCTTCCGAGTCCCCGACCCAGTACATTTTTTATTTCCACTTAAACACCCCAGTGGACCGCGCCTCTCATCCAGCGAGCTCTTGGTCCATCGCTCTGTGTCATCCGCTCATAATCTCCTAGGAATGCCATGATTGATATAATCTAAGTTAAAATGTTTCATAGTTGCTTTTAGGTTTATAAAGTTTCTAAAAGAAACCTAGCATCTGAGGTTTAGAGCATTACCAGTTGATGCGTGATTTCTCTCTTTTGGTAGAGGTGTTCCATTTGAGTAATTCGGCAGCACTTCGTTAGTACGAGTTTCCAAACTAGGAGATCCTCTATGATTGATCCACATGGATCTTTACCGACCAAAACCTCGTTGAGGAAGAACCCATTGGTAAATAGCAGCTATTAGACCACTTGAAAACCAACTCGAAAAATAAACTGAGAAGGCTCACTTTAGAAAGAGCCTTCAAAAGAATTCTTCATTTGTTTGGAGAAACTCGTGAAGGATCTCTCACAATAAACGAATAGAGAGATGTCAAACTCAGAGAAAAAAACTAAGCCGAAGTGAAGTGAAAAGAAGAGAATAGAAGCCTATATATAGGGAAAAGGGTGAGTGTTAGACTCCCCCTCAAACTCTAGGTAGGATGGGAATATTCCAATCCCACCTTAGCGAGTTAACTACACGGGTCACTAGGACCCGCGGGCTAACCCGCAAGTCCAATCCATAAGGAAAGCCCTTGCGGGTTTGCCTCACCGCCGCAAGGCCATGCTTGCGGCCTACCCATGCAGTCTAGCGGGCTTGCCACCACGGGTTTTCCCTACCCGCTAGCAGCCCTCGAGCTGAAAAGCTAGTGGGGAAGCCATGCAGGCCCACTTTGAACAACTCGTGTTCATTTAGGGCTCACTCGCAATGGAAAAAATTCCTTTACTTCGCTCCATACATCTTTCCCTATCTTCTCTTTATTCACTTTAATTATTAATTCTGTCCAAATAATTAATAATTCTTCTAACGAATTCGAAACTTGTATTTTCAGCATAGACCCAGTCTACAGGTTCTTTACTTAGTCCGATAAAGACCCAAAGTGTGTGACCTCATAGGATCCCAAAGTATCGAGCCACTAGAGGTTAACCTAAATTTGGCTTTCCATCCGGGAACCTTTAGACTGAGTGTTTCAGATCTATATGGAACCCAATAGCTCTAGACGATCAAATGGGCTTTCTAGCAAAGGGCGTATGATCCCCCAATACTTGAAATGTCACGTGCTTATGACTTGATCTGATTTTGCAATGGTAACCAATAAAATAAACTCCTTCCATTAGGGTAGGTACCATCTAATTTATTGAGCTCAGATTAAGTGTTAGCTCATGTAATAGCCGTAGCTCTCCTAGAATTAGACTTGTTCACGAAGAACACCACTCAACCATTATGTATCAAGATTGACTAAAAACTCATTCTATTAATCTTATACTCTGATCAGAGGTTTGTGAGTGTGTCGCTTCAACAAGAGGCCCTAAGGTACATCTCCCATTATATCACTATATCAGGAGCAATGGATCCCAACTTGATTACTCGACTTACCAATAGGTGATCATCACTTTACTCGTAATCACCCATATCATCCTGATCACCAGGGTATGAATAAGTATGACCCTAAGTATAGCAACTCCTACAAAAGGTAACTAGTATCTTAGGTTTGAGGATACTTGTATTGCTATTGCAATAAGACATGACACCAACAAATGGATATAGTTATTTTTGAGTGTCTATCTTATAGTGGTCTCCAATGTATTATCTGAATACATTCATGTGTTAACTCAAAGTACCACCTTCAGCTCGTGAGATCGGCTACTTGGATCTTAATCTAAGGAGTAAGCCTACACATGCTGGTTTGTTGGCTGCATTAATGTCCAGTCTCAATGAAACTATAACTAGGGATATTTAGACTATTCATAGTAACAAGTATGTGCAGTTCTCACTCCACATAGCTCCCACTATATACTTGCACTTTTACGCTATGAAGTAGTCATAAATTTTGTCTTATCTATGCGCATATACGTAATACTATACATATATGATACTAGCAAGATACATAAATAAATAAATAAGAAAAAAACACTGATGAGAAATAAAGATGCCTTAATTATTATTATTAATAATCTGAGACATAACACCATAATTGCCTCTAGGGCATACATCATGTCTAACAATCTCCCACTTGCACTAAAGCTAATTACCCATGTGCTTCATACCATACTTGTTAACATGCTGGTCATGTTTAACTTGAGTCAATGGCTTAGTTAGCCCATCCACTAGATTCTGATCCGTTGGGATGTATTCTAAGTTTATATCTTTCCTTGATACTATCTCTTGAATGAGATGGTACTTTCTTAGTACATGTCCATTTCTCTAACAAGACTATGGTTTCTTTGGCTGAGCAATAGCCACATTGTTATCTCAATAGACCACTATCGGATTTATAATGTTCGACACCACACTGAGATCACCATTAAATCCCTTAAGCCAGACAGCTTGCTTAGCTGCTTCTAAAGTAGCTATATACTAAGATTCTGTGGTTAAATCGGTAGTCGTGTCTGGTTTGAAACTCTTCCAAACAACTACCCCTCCATTTAACATAAACACATAATCCCTGTCAGATTGAAAACTCACGTTAGTGTGTCCCTCTAAAGAGAGATTACCTTCTCCATATACTAAGAACATGTCCTTAGTCCTACATAATTACTTGAGGATAGTTTTAACAGTCATCCACTACTTCTCAACTGGGTCAAATTGAAATCTGCTTGTGACGCTCAAAGCATGTGAGATGTCAGGCTAAGTGCATACCGTAGCATAAATGATGGAACCTATCACTGAGGGATGGGTATTTTATTTATGCACAGTCTCTCCTCTTGTGATCTCGAACACTCAAATTTAGAAAGGTTAGTCCCATGAGATATTGGGAGACAACCCTTTCTTGACTGCTCAAGGTTAAATCCAACCAAAACCTTATCTATGTATATACTTTGTGAAAGACTTAGCAGCCTTCTTGATTGATAAGTGTATAATTACACTTATTATCATTATAATTTTATACAATAAACACTATAGTTTAAGTCATTTTTATACTTCATATAAAAGATTTCACATGGTATGTAGTTATTTTTGGTACAAATGCAGTTACTAGATAAATCTTGGGAGTAAAATAAACAAAAGTGGATTTCTATGAAAAAAGAGTGAAAAAGTGTGAAAGGATGCGTAGAACTTAAAGATTTGGCTCAGGATCGAAGCTGTCAAAGATTAGTGAAGTTACAAGAAGAACTTTGAAGAAAAACACAATTCACGATCACGATAACCATTCATGGTCGTGACTTAGTATTCTTCAGAACAGAAAGTTTCCAACCAAGAGTTCACGATTGTGACATGTACCTCGCGATCACGACTTGGATGGTTTTTGGTCAACTCTTATCTTCTTTCAACCGCCAGATAAAAACGATCAACTACCATCAACTACCCAATGAAAGACACCTTTTAGAAGTTAACCAATCATGAAAAGGTGCCCATCCATTGTGGATAAGATTAAAGCTTCTCAACCAATCACAATGAAGTGATGCAATCTTTCACCAATGGAAATAACTCTTCGTATGGATACACACAACCCTTTGAACTCTATAAATAGGGCTCCAAACCTTACAAATTTTGTGCTGAGAGTGTGGGTTGGCGTATTGTGCATAGTGTGTGTGTAGATAGAGAGAAAAATTATTTAGTTCTCGCTACATTCATAAGTGTTAGCAAGAAAATGTATAAGTTATTCGAATCCTTATTTAGATCACTAGATTTCTCTACATATTCGAGCAATTGCTGTATAAGTGTAATTGCAAATCACTTATCAATAAAAAATTTTGTTCTTCAACATTCTTTTATTCGATATTCATAAAGAATAGCATCCTAGCGCAGATTCTGTATGGGCCGAGACTAAATTCAAAGCAAATGCAAAAATTGCTGGAATTGATGACTCCCATTAAAGATTTGATACGGTTTGATCAACCATAGTTTTCACTTGCATACCTTATAACTTTGCGTTGCTTTCTACTTATACTTTTTATTTCAAAGGTTATGATATGTCTGTGTGTCATAATGCGTATTTCATTATGAGTCTTTTTATATTAATCAAGTTATATGCTTTTGAGTTAACTTTAAGAGTAGTTTCGGGGTTAACGAGATTGTGTATAATCATTGGATTTGTAATCATAATGTTATTTAGTGAGCCAACATTTTTGAAATAGTAACTTGCTAAATGTGGCTATATGAGAGTGACCCGTAGTAAGCATAATAATATTGTAATCTAGGTTTGTACAATCATGTTAATTCGTATACACTAGATTTAGAAAAGTCAATTTCATGTGTTGCTCTGTGGTGAATAATTGAATATCTGAGTGTCTAGAACCGAGTCTGTTAAATTAATCTAGTGAACGTAATATCTTTGATGATCTTACATGTTTTCTTTGCTTTACTTGTTCGTAGGGAAAATCTATATAGTTTTATCTTCTCTAATCTGTCATACATTTACCTATTCATCCATCATTCCAATTCCTCCCAACTAAAATCCAAAAATTTTTTATTTTCTTTATTCCATTTTTCTTGTTAATCTTTAGAGCTAGTCCTTCCCTGTGGGATCGATATCTTTTAAAACTACATCTCAACTGTATACTTGCAGTTATCATCATTTTTCTATTTGATAAGTGGTATTGACACCACCTATACTTTAACGAGAACAAGTTTTTGGTGGGGATAAGCCTTTCGAAACGAGTATAGCCAAAATCTTGCGAACAAGTTATTAAACTTATTAGTAGAAAAGTGGCGAACATGTTTTTAGCCCTGTTACTGGGGAAGGTAAGTGCGTTCTAGAGATTAATTATATCTATTTATTTCATTTCTTGTATTATATAATTATCTAATCTTATCATAGATGTGAAACGATTATGAAATAATCATATTGGAGGTGATACGTCATAATATTTCATCTTAATTCTTGACAAATAGAAGATTTTCTTCTATTTTCCCTTTTCACATTCGTGATTTCCATTCACGCTCATGAATTCCTGATTAAAACTTTCTATTTCTTATTTTTAGCTTAGTCACGTTTGCGACCTAGGATCACGATCGTGACCTGTGCGACAACTGCAGCAATTTGGGCAGTTATTCGATAGTTATTCCACTAAACTTTATAAAATTGATGCACTACCCTTCATCAATCATTCACTTCTTCATTTTGAAATCTTCTTTTTGAATCCAAACCTTTTCCAAACAAAAATTCCTTCGTTTCTTACAAAATTTCTTTCTTACACAATGGTTTTTCCAATAAATTCCAGAGTCTTTCAACCTAAGAATATCCAGGAATGGTATGAAGGACCATTCCCAATTTATTCATAGGAGGAAGGAGATCATTATGAAATTATCAGAGTTGCTAAGTTTAAGAGTTCCTATACGATTCATAGAAATAGTCTTATTCATTTGAGTGTTTTTGATAGAATTATGTATTATCTCCGAATCCTTAATTTTGTCATTTACTCCAATTTAACTCTCGGGAACAATGTGAACAATTGCATGGAAATGCTGGTCACGTTAGCATGGAGGAATGATATATGAAATTACTTAGTCTATCGACACCATGGGAAAGAATATAAGTTGACAAGGAAGGCGATGGATAAGTACTTGGGATTTCCAAGGGAATGCTTCAATAAGATGTGACCTGGCTGGGATCCTGTACCAACCTGGAATCGTTTGACTGGCCAAGTTGAGTTCAAACAAGAATCTGCCTATAGCCGGTGGATTCGTGATCCTTGTTTACTCGCACTGCACTTTTATTTAAGAGGAGCGATGTTTGCTAAATCCAATTCCAATGTTGTCATACTTGAAGAACTATTTGTATTGCTAGCAAATATGGATGGTACGCCTATCGATATTTCTGGGATTATGATGGAGACACTTGTGTCTGCAGCGTAAAATCCTGGAATGACAGAGTACGGATGTCGGACAATGGCAAACATGTTGGGACAAATAGGAAGATTGACTTATGCCATAGAAATTTTTACTAGTGAAGACGTAATTCCAGAGTTAAAGATGGAAGTCTTATTTGAGTATTATTTCTTGGAAAGGTACATTGGAGAGGATAGAATAACCTATGGATGGAAATGATGGGAAGAGAGGGTGGAAGCAGATAGAGAAAGGAAAAGAGAAAATGCGCAGGAAGAGGAGCATAGAGATTCCAACCTCCGCGGAAGGTTGAGTGACCTTATGGAAGAGCAACTTTCGATCTGTAGAAAAATCGAAGACATTTGTGATCTACGGATTGATGTCAAGCAAGATTTAAGGGAATCTTACTACGAGATTAACCAAATAATAGGATCACTTCCCCCCATGAATAATTTTCTTTTCTTTTCAGATTAGAACCTTGTATAGTGTTTCTTTTTAAGTTTAGTTGTGTTTGTTTGTGTTTATTTGTTTGTTTGTGTTTGTTTGTTTGTTTGTTTTCTTTTATGTTTATGAAAGTTTGTAAATATTTATTGAATATGAAATGAAAATTTGAACAACAAGATGTTGATGTTCAACTGCTATCTTTACCATGAAAAATCAAAGTATAATAGTAAATATTTGTCTTTTGTATTTAACAAAGTTTGTTTGCATTTTTATTTCTATGTTTTCGTAGGTGCAAGTCTAAAAATTGAAGAAATTTGAAGAATAAAGAAGATCGCGACCACGACCCAATTCACGTGCCCGAACATTGGATATCAAAACATTCTGTTTCTTTTGTGAAGAAAGTCACGATCGTGACTGGCCTTCAGGATTGTGACATGGGAAAAGTATAATCGATACAGATCGCGATCAAACACGCGACAGATAGCTAAAACCGCCATTAACAGCTAGTTTTGATCCTAAACGGCTATAATCTCAATTATGACCAATTAGAGACCTCTTAAACCTCTATAAATAGGTCCAAGTTGAAACCTAGCCACCACATCCTTTCAAAAAGCTTACAAAATTTTGAAATTTCTCATCTTCTACCTTCAAAAATCAAAACCTTTTCAAACCTTTCTTCAAAAAAACCAAAATGAGTAGTGTAAAGAGAGCAGCAAATAAAAGAGGAGCCCAATCTATTCAAGAAGAATTGATTGTCCTTTCCCTTTAAGGACAAGATAATAGGGCAAGAGATTTCAGAAGCTCAATAAGTTGGATATCAATGGGATGATATTCCTCGATTTAGTCTTTTTGGAAACATTGAATCTCCGTGAAGAGATGGAGATCTACCTATCGGCTCTTGGACTTACAAGATTTGTGAATTTGCATTTTCCGTAAAATCGAGATTGGATTCTCGAATGTCTAGTAACATTCGATTGTGAAGATGCAAGAAAGAGGGTGATTCAGTTTTGAAATCAAGGACAGCAATACACCGTCACAAGAGAGATGATGGATGAATGTTTTGGATTCGAGATTGTCAATTCATCAAACATGGAGGATTCTTTTCAACCAAATAGAGTTTGGGTAGAATTATCGGGTAAGAGAGTCTTCGATCCCAAAAACTCTCCTAACAAACTTATTAAGGATGAATGCATTCTTCTTCTCCACAAATACCTTTCCACTTTGGTATTTTGTTGAGTAGAGAATACAAAGGTCCAAAAGAAAGATTTGTTTGTTCTTTCTTGTGCTATGATGAAATGAAAATCAGAATTTGTGGATATCATATGGGATATGATGAAGAAGAACTCAACAAGCATGAGAAACAAGATTGGAGTGGCTGAAATTATCACCACTATCATCTTGGGTGCAAGAGGTGAACTCCCTTATAACCAACAACCGGGTGACTATTTTCGCTACCTGGATGGAATTATTTGAAGAACATCGAATTACTTCAAGAACACAATGGTGTATATTCTTTCTACTCCTACTCCAACCACACCAAGAAGATAAACTTGGCTCATGAAGATTCTTCCATCGGACCATCAAATCCAACCGTTAACCGTCAACATAGAAAAGCCCAGATGCTTGAAGTAGAAGAAGATGAAGAAGAAGAAGCTCCGGAAGATTGGAAGGCAAGCATGCAACTTAAATTGGACAATTGCCAAGCAAAACTTGGAGTTATGAAGAAAGACATGAAGATTCTATAGAAAAGTAATAAATCGATGCTTCGAAAATTACTTTCATTCTTTAGAAAACAAAATTGTCAATTCACTCCTAGTCCTCCGGATTCTCCTTCACAATAGAACGACTTTATTCTTTACTTTACTTTCTCTTTTTCAATTATATCTCTAGACTAGCTTTAGCTTTAGATTTTGATTTTTATTAAATGTCACACAATGAGGACATTGTGTTCTTTAAGTGTGGGGGGGCATTTGTAAAAATCCCGTAAAATCCAAAAAAATTAAATAAAATTAAAAATCAAAGAATTTGAAAATTTTTGTTGATTTTTGTGTTATTTATACATTATCTATTCTTATACTTTACTAATATTTGTCCAAGGTTATTATGAGTGTTAGGTATTACAAGTTTAATGTTAGTGCAAAATTTGCGCGCATGTTGAAATTGAGCATTATTAGCAAAACATTTAGCATTTGGCAAGGATGAATGGTGAGTAACATTCGAAAGCAACATTCCAAGTAAGTCTCGATTTATATTTCAATGCAACATGAATTAGTATAAGTTATATATTTTTAGTTTAATGCTTCCGATAAGTTTAAGTGGAGTAATATCTAATGGCATTCTTACTATGAGTTTTATATGAAAATCTCGGATATATCCTATAAGTATTGAGTGTGTTTAAAGTGTTGGGAAACTATAGCCATAATACTTTGAAATTGATCAATAAAGGATGAGGGTATTAAGAGTGAAAAATCAAAAGAAAGAGAGGATAACCAATGAGTTCTGTAAAAGGTGAGGAATAGTATAGAGTAGAAACTGAAACCATTCATTGAGTGAAAAAAAAAGAAAGCATAGCACGAAAAATGGTTGCAAAGTACAAAGTAGTTCAAAAACATTTGCTTAAAAGAAAAGAAAAAATGAAAGAGTTGTATGGAGCATAAAATGCAACCACTAAAAAAAGGGGAGAGTGGTATGGAGCATAAAATGCAACCACTGAGAGTGTTTTAGCATCCTAGGTTACCTAAAAATGCCTTAAGAGAAATTAATCAAAGTGTGCTTTCTATGTCCATTATAGTTTATACTATGCTTAAGAGAAATATTCGAGTATGCATATAATGCTTATATGAAGATGCGATTCGGTTCACTCTCCATTAAGAGCAAAGGTATGCAACTAAACTATATAAATTGCACATTACTAATTTGTGGGAAATTTCGGACTTCGACTTGAATCTTTTGCAACGTGGGAATTTGGTACTCACTGCAATAGTCTTTTGCCAAATGAGGTACAAACTTGATTACCAATTTATACACTTTTGTTGAATTTACCTTGAGGACAAGGCAAAATTTAAGTATGGGGGTATGATAAGTGTATAATTACACTTATTATCATTATAATTTTATACACTAAACTAGACCTGTTCATTGGGCAGGCCGGGCTGGGCCGGGTTGGGGCCAGGCTTGGTGGGTTTTTTTACAAAAAACGCTAACCCAAGCCCATACTTTAAAACTTCAGGCTTGGGTCGGGTTTACAAGGTCATTCCCGAGCTCAAACCAAGTCCATGAATATTTTTTTTGTTATAAATTTTTTTATTAAACTAAGTTAAAAAAAATATAAAGTAGATCAAAATATGTTTAAATTTTTAATATAATTGCATTGTTTACATAAAATCTTTAATATTTAATAACATTTATTATAATCAAGTATACAAATTTAATAAGATAAAAT
>CATIWQ010169778.1:0-20013 GCA_949673415.1 Euphorbia schlechtendalii | reverse complement strand
CCTTTCAAATTCTAATTAGGATGCTCAATTATTAAAAAGAACCTACTTTCTCTACTTTCCATGTATAGTCTATTATTTTAAGTAAAATCTAATAAGAAGATCCTATCCTATTCTAAATCAATTCTAGAAATTAACATAAGTAATTAATTCCCATGTTCAGCCTCTTTTTTAATTAAGACCTTAATAAAAGCACCTTTCCGTTTTTTTAATTAAATATTTCCGGAATTAATTCAAATTAACTTGCCTCTTCGATGAGGCGTTGAGTCGAGCTCCTCAATACCAAAGCTGAGGCGCTCGCTTAGGCGTCGCCTCTTGATGTCGTGGCGCCTCTAGGTTGGAGAGGCGGTGTACCTCTGACTAGCCTCACCTCAGCGCCTAGTCGAGCGCCTCAGCGCCTATTAACAACACTCATGCACAATGCTATAGAAGTTACAAGTGTCGTATTCTTACCCTTACAGTAGTTTTACTATGCATTAGTCAACAAATTTGATTGCGCGTCAATGTCACTGGGGTTTGGTCTCTAGTATGACATTCTTTTGTATGTTTTGATGGTATAAGATTCCTTCAAAGTGGTACTCATCTTGGTTCATGATATTTGAGTAATTGCTGGCCATATTTACTTGACAATTACTTGTTTGAATTTGCTTTTGAACTCATAATATTGGAGTAGGGTAGGAGAGTAGCTAAGGGAATCGTTTGTGTTTATGGTAATATCTATTGTTCCTTTGGTCCTCAATCATGGATTACTTATCTTGTCTTACTATGTCATTGAATTTTAAGTGTTGTTGTCTCTTCTTCTTAGTAATTCCACTGTATATGTTTTACTATGTTCTGCAGGCACTGCAACGTACTATAGAATTTGAGGATGAATTAGCAGAAAAATTTGGAGGAGGATCTAGTGGTAGAGAGATGGGGAATGAAATTGAAGAAATTGGTAGGGACGCTAATAGTCAAAATGTATCAGATATTCGAAAGAAGTATGAAAAAAAGCTTGCTGCTAATCAAGGAAATGGAGCTGAAGTAAGCATTTCATTTTTCTTGATAAGGGTGCAAACTGCACAAGTTTTAATTTAATGTTTGATTGATGTTACCAGTTTTGGGTACTTGCAGGAGAAGGATGGAAGTTTATCAGTTCCAGGAGCTGGGGTAAATCTTTTGTTGATAGTTTTATTGCATATGAATCGCTTAATAGTTCATGTAGCTTTACTATTTTTAATTCCCGAGCATTCATGTTTTCTTCTTGGAAGTAATGGCTTTTTCTAACATTTGATTCAACTGGAAATAGGAATTATTTCCAACTCTTGCTATAGGTCTGAAAACTAGGTCATTGACTTTTTACGTTCCTACTTCCTATTGATGATAGGAGGATCATTTATTTATGCTTAAATCACAGGTCTAAGTACCTGAAATGATTTATACTTCCAACAAAAGAGTGTTCTTGTGGCCTTTTGTTTTTACTTAAATTTGAAGGGGTATAGCTTGCTTCAGGCTTCTATAGAGGCCTAAACCTGATTTTCTTATGGGTAATTCATATTCACTGACTGCAGTTCAACTTCCATGGGATAATTTCATCTTGCTTTGAGCCTCATTTGACGATATATGTAGAACTAGAACAGAAGACACTGATGGAGCATCTGGATAAACTAGTTCAGGTAGTATGTGTCTTATCATTAATTTACTTGTGCATTGTATTGTTGTGCCTCGTTCTATAAAATGTGTTATCTTTTTTGTAGGAAGAAACATGGGATATTGAGGAGGGAAGCCAAAATAATGTTTTATCTAGTAGCATGCAGGTAAGAAACTGGACCATGTTTATCATCTTCCTTACCCAGAGTTACCTATTGGTGCACCATTTGAACCATTCCCACATGGTTTCTCTGCCTCATTGCATGCAAAAAATGTCTCTTAGGTGGAGTTTCCGATTGGTGCACCAATTTTGCTATTCCTGTATAGTTTGTCTTCCTCATATAAAATTTGTTTTAGGCATTTTATATACTTCTAGATGATGTTTTGCTGCTGAACTTTTGTTTGATTGACAACAGTGGTGTCTTTAATTTGTCAGTGTTACTTTCAAACAATATGAAACTAAGAGGACGTTCTATCTTCATCCTTTTTTTATTGTGATTTTGCTCTTATTATATTTCTATCTGTAGTTTGACAGAAAATTTTATTTGGTAATTGGTAGTATATATTGTAATTCCCTCTGAAGTCTTTCTGCAGCTTTAAGATATTGCTGTCCTGAGTCACACACGTATATCCTTTCTATTTTGGTTAGTTCAAAACTTGAACCACGATTAGATCTGAGGGGTATATTATGTTGTTATCCTTTCTAATTGAAGTTTTCATGTTGCAGATCTTTTTGGTAGTTGCCTTGTTTAGTAATAGTAGGTTGTGGATTTTAACAACTGTTAGAAATACTGTTGAACTTCTCTTGCTATTCATTATTCATAATAGTTTCAGGAGTCTCCTGCCTGTTCTTTTCTTCTGGATGCTTTAATATATGGTATTAGGATGTTTTACCTAGGTAGTTGAGATGATAACAGGCACTTGAGAAGGGTGTTTCAGATATATTCGTACCTCATAATGCTTTCACCTCTTTTTTAGCTTTATCTGAGCGAAATGGAACTTTGATATGCTTTACCCTCTTGCTTGCCCTTTTTTTGGTTTGAGTGTGCATATGTCTTGAATCTTAAAGTCACGCCCTTGGGCACTACTGTCTGAGATTCATATCATATAAACTACATTTGGCCCTTTATATCATAATATAATCATTGTATCATACTTGCTCTAATGGCACTATCCGTTGTTCTGTTATCTAGCTGTTTCTTATTATCAAGAGAAGCTTAAAGAGGTGCAGTGCCCTTACAAAAAGCCAGACGTTGCTAAATTTGTTTAAGGTACCTTCTGTTAATCATATTTTTTGTTCTCATTTATGATTGGATGGTATTTTGATGCCTCTTATTTATCATCTATATGAACTAACTTGAAAGTCCTGATTTATTGCAAGACATGTTAGTGATACAGGTTTTTGTTATTGAAATAGAATGTATAATTGGATGTTGGGTGTCTTTACTTAGAGTGCATTTTAACTTCCATTTTAAGTTGTAAGGATCTTCAAAAAAAAAATTCTTACTCCTTAGATAAATGTCATTGTAAAATTTTGATCTATCAAGCTGAGCTGCTGTACTAGTGGCAGTTGGAGGCAGATGAGGAATCATTGTAGCAATAACTTGTCATAGTTGTTTTTATCTTGGATACCACATGTTTAAAGTAGAACTATATAGAGTTATGCACTTAATTGATCTTAATGCTCTGTTTCTGTCCTCAATGGAACAAAATATGCATATTAAGTTCAGAGTTGCTTTATGTTCTCAGGTTTTCGAAAGAATTCTCAAAGCATATGTGGTAAAGCTGAAGGCAAGATTACCCAAGGGTGGTATTGGGATCGTTGCAGCTGCAACAGGCATGGATGGTCAAATAAAGGTACAGAAATGTTTCTTTGAGACTATCTTCTCTTTTTATTGAAAAAATGATTAATTTTAGGCTTGTTACTAAATATGCACTAATCAGTGAACAATTGCAAGCAGATGTCTGATAGAGATGAAAGGGTGATTTGCTATATTGTCAACTCTGCTGAGTACTGCCGAAAGACGGTTAGTTTGTTTCTCTAGTTATGATATTTATGTGTATTTGTGCTCAAATTATTTTCAAATTGCAGTAAAAATTTGAAGATTTTAGTTTTCAGTTTACATCTAATGTGAATTGTGGAAGAAAATGGGAAGCTTTTGTTATGTCTACCATATAAAGTTTTTTGTTTTTTTGTACGATCTTAAAATGGTTGAGCAAAGGAACGAAAAGTCGAGCACTAAAAAGCTTCGGATCCCTTATCGAGATATTTGCATCTGAATTCATTGCGTCAGATTCTTAGATTGATTGTATCTAGCCAGTAGCCACACAATTTTATGTACATAATGAAACAATGTATTTTACATTACTGTCCAAGGGATCTTTAGTGAGCAGTTGAGAGCAAAATTTCATCGTCTTTAAGTTAGGGTTACATTGAATGAATAACTTGATTAATTTTTTTTGACAGTCAGGAGAACTGGCTGAAAGTGTATCCAAAATCATTGATCCTCCATTAGCAGAAGCAGTGGATATGTCAGCTGTTGAGGTACTTCCCTTTTACCTATAGAATAATGTCTTAGAAACCTGCTGTTATATCTTTAGAAGGCATGCTATTTCACAGGAGGAATTCTCGGGGCTAATTACAGAAGCACTAATGACCCTAGTGCATGGCTTGGAAACTAAGTTTGATGCTGAAATGGCTGCAATGACACGTGTTACATGGAGTACACTCGAAAGTGTTGGTGACCAGTCATCGTAAGTTATCTTTTTAGTTATGACTCTAGTAATGAATGGGCACAATGAAATTATTCTAAAGTAATTCTAGCCATCTTTTTGCAGGTATGTGAACAATATAAATATGATTCTTACAAGTAGCATTCCTGTACTTGGGAGCCTTCTATCCCCTATATACTTCCAATACTTTTTGGACAAGGTGATTATACCTACACTCTCACAACATGGAGAGGGAAAGTAGTTCTTGGCTTGCAAAAGTTGGTTACAGTTCTAAAAAGTTACTGAACTAGTTGCTGGGTCACTTTATTTTCTCTTTGGCAGTGCAACAATAGATTTACTTCGAATTTTTTGATTTAACATGTAATGTCCATGCTTTTATTCCTATATGTTGATTTAAGCCATTAAAGCAAAATTAAATTTCTTGTTAATTATATCTTAATTTGTGGATCATGACACTTTTTGTTATTTTTTTCTCATATTAAAACATGGACTTCAAACTGAACTGGTTTAAATCCTTTGAGAGCATTTTACCTCATTGTAAATATTTTTGGCAGTTGGCATCGTCTCTTGGTCCACGATTCTATGCTAACATTTTCAAGTGCAAACAAATATCAGAAACTGGAGCCCAACAGGTACAGTAACTTGCTTTATTTTCTTGATCTATTTTCTTAGAAATATTATAGTGAAAGTGGATTGGTACATTATACGAGTGCTGTCTAAGTATTAGCTTGATAAGGATTGTAAAAATCTCTTTAATTCTTCTATTCTGATGTCATTGATTTGGATATTAATGTACTCGTGAGTCATTCATTTATTCATGAGATTTTCCTTGCACAGATTTAACGCCACGTGTTTAAATAATTTCATCGTAAATAAAATTTTTCTTTAGAAAATTCTAGAGACCCTTATGGTTCTACTCTTCTGAAAAATTGAATGATGAATATGATCAAGCCTGAAATTTGTTTCCTTTTTATATTTAAATAATTTTTTTTAAATAACAATAGTAATATCAAACTACTGTATGAATACCTTAGTCTTTGTCAATGTCCCGAGCATCAGGATTGCAAAATTACACCTTAGAAAACAGTAATACAAAACTACCATTCCATGGAATACCTGAGATTCTGTTTATGTCTTCCTCAAGCTTTATATTCATTGTATCATGCTTACAAGTCTTTCATGCTGTAAAGTAATTTATTTTTGGTTTTTTCGTTGACAAAAATTGCACATGTATATAATTGAAACTGAACTGCTTTGCATGCATTTTCCCTTGAAAATTACTCTTTTATATAACTCAATAACAACAAAGAGCGTGGTGTATTTTCAGATGCTTTTAGATACTCAAGCTGTAAAGACAATTCTTTTAGAGATTCCTTCACTTGGACGACAGGTAATCCTAATCCAGTGCTTATAAATTCCCAAAGGATTTTAACTTTTGAGCCTGATATGATACTATAGGTTTCAACTAATACACTTCCTGTCCTATTTTATATCAATAATTAATTGATTGCAATTGCATATTGTTCTGTGATGAAGCCTATCATCCTCCAACCTGTTGCATGAATCAACAAAGCATTTAGTGGGGCCTCATATCTGATCTTGTAATGTTTATTGAAAACACCTGGGTAATAGGTAATAGGTACATGTGCCTATGAAACATGAAAATTTTGATTTGAAAGAGCATCAACGTTTATAAAATCAAAATCCTTGGCGACTTTAGTGAAATGTTTCAAGTCAAATTTCTGTTTTTTAAAGTACAGGAAACTTGTTTCTTAAATTGGGACACGTTTCCAGGTAGAAGCAGACTGAGGCATTAACCAATCTCTTAATGAACTCAATCATCACACAACAGTCTAATGGTCTTTCTTTACTGCCAAGAAACAAGCTGTTACTTAGAGCGGAACTGTTTTTCTTTCATGAAATTGGGGGAGAAGTTCTTGGTCTTTAACCCAGGACCATGCTACTTCCCAACTCATCTGTTGATGGATCGGTTGTTATTTCTGAACTTGATGTTGAATCTATTCATTGAATGTCCTCTAAAAACAAATTATGTTTATGAGAGTAACTAAAGTAAGGAATTTAAAAATTACGTGTTAACAAATCTGTAGAATTCTATTTTCAACACTGAAAACTATCTTTTTATTTCCATTAAGACTATCCTTGGAAGTTCTTAAACATTTAGTTTTGTTTGTTGAACCAGACATCAAGTGCTGCTAGTTATTCAAAGTTCGTCAGCCGTGAAATGAGTAAAGCTGAAGCACTTTTAAAGGTTTTGATCTGATTTTATTAGTTATTGTGGTCTTATCATTTGATTCGTTTTCTTTGGCTAAATAATTTGAATTGTACAGGTTATACTGTCCCCATTTGATTCTGTGGCAGATACATACAGGGCATTGCTACCAGAGGGAACACCAATGGAGTTTCAGCGCATACTGGAGCTTAAGGTTTTTTGCTTGTTCTCTTTCTTTGGTTCCCATGTTTTATTCTATTTTTTTCTCCTGTTACTGTTTCTTTTGAACGGAGTAAAAATTTTCTAAACATAGCCCTTGTTCTATTTTTTTAGATGACTTCCCAGGATAGTCAACCGCGTTTTTCAGTAGAGGGTTAACACGATTTAAACTGCTTTATTTAAAGACAAATTTTGCAACGACATATCATAACACACTTCATCTCTTTAAATGCTAAAGTAATGCCATGGTATATATGATAAGTAAATTAAAGAAGAGGATTCTAGATAAAAATTTAATATTACTGGAAACTCCTTAAATCATAAATTGTATGGATGATAACAACTAGAATGCGACACAATACTTTGGAGCTTGTGTTGTGTCTCATAAGCCCAGGACTTGGAAAGTTTATTCTTACCGAAGAAAGGAGTAGGCATGTTTCGGTGTGGTGCCTGAGAGTGTTGTCTGCTAGTGTCGTGTGTCTTAGGGCTAGGCCAGTTTGGGATTGCTTTCGCAGGCTGTATTTCTGAAAAGCTCCATTTTCAAGCTTTTCCAGGCTACTATCCTAAAAAGTTCTGGAAATTAATAGCAAACAGTTCCTAATTAATTAAGTATTTAGAGTCAAAATCTTTTGTCCAATGTCAAAATATGTTGTTGAATTATAAGTTTGTAAGTGACTTTTCGTGACAGCAGCTGTAATAGCAATCCTAAACTGGCCCTTAATAAGGTTGCTGCTGTATTTGTATGATCAGTTTATGTCTTGTTTTTTTTATCAGAGAATATTTTGTTATTTAGTTGATAGAAAACTAAGATGCACAGGAACAGAAGGTATAAAAAAGGAAATAAAATCAATGCAATTTCTACATCATGGACTATTCTCTTTAACAGTCGATTCTCCTAATTAATTATATTTTCCTTGTTAACTCCTTCAATGAGCTTACTCATTCTCTTCATTCTCATAGTTTCTCGACCAGCAGATCACGGGGTTGAGTAATTAATGTTATATTCGGTCCGAAAATGATTGTTAATATTGAATAAGTTTTTGGTGAGAGGTTTAGGCAATGATTCAGATTAACTAGGTTCAAGTGCTGTGTTTTAGGATCAATTCTCAATTAATATAAAAATTTGATTGCTCAACGTAAATGTGCTCATTTTGCTGAGGTGGCATTCTCAGGGTCTTAAGAAAACAGATCAGCAGAGCATACTGGACGATTTCAACAAACATGGACCAGCAATACCGCAACCTAGTATCGCCCCATCAGCTGCCCCTCCTGCCCCAACTCCTGCCATAGCAAATGCGTCTGTTGGGTTCATTGCGTCTCGAGAAGATGTGCTTGCTAGGGCAGCTGCCCTGGGCAGAGGTGCTGCGACTACAGGTTTCAAGAGATTCCTTGCTCTAACTGAAGCTGCAAAGAACCAGAAGGATGGGACTTTCAGAAAACTTTTTAATGCCTAATTTGAGCTACTTTTCTGTGTACGTTGGTTTTTGGTTCATGAATATAGACATCAAATATTTAAATATTCAAATATTTCAGTGACACGATAGAAATTTGTATACGCATATTCGAAAATGTAAAAGTAGTACAGTGATCAAGTTAAGATTGTAATATTTTTCATTACTTTTAGTAGCGGTGAAAAGAGCAATGATAATTGATGGAAGCCCTTTTTAGACCATATTGGACTTTATAATGAAATACGGAGATTTCATTAGATTTTTTAGGCTTAATGCATCGGGTTATTCCAAGTTGTCCCAATTAACTTGTTACCTCCTTGAACTTTCAAAGTGATCTTGTAATCATTTCAACTTTTAAAAAGTGTGCTAATTTGATCCTTGAAAGTCACATGTCAACTTCTCTTTGGGGAGAGAATAAAAAAAATGATTTTGAAAAGTCAAACCAACTAGAAGTTGACATGTGCATTCAGGAAGGGTTATTTGGTGCATTGTTTGATGATGGGGAGTTACAAGGTCATTTCCAAAATTCAAGGGGCATTAGGTTTTTTTGGACAACTCGAGTCACCTCCCAATACGTTAGGTTTTTTTTTATTGGCTAAACACGTATGTGCTCATGTACTTGGCCTCAATTGTCTGATTGCCCTCTCTAACCTTTCAAAAGAGTTCCAATCCTCATGCTTATTGTCTACAAAAAAATGAACTGTAAAAGAAAGGTAAACTTAAAAAAAGTATCAGTATTTATTCATTTGCAAAATGGGGTTTTAGGATTTTTGTTTATAAAAGGGGTTTGTGGTTTCAAAATTTTACAAAAGGGATCTTTAGTTTCAAAATAGTGGTGTTATTATGAATATTTTTAATAATTCAACATTCTAATAATTTAGCCTTATTATTTATATATAATACATCATGGTTTGAGTAATTTATGGAGATTGTTTTATTTTTTATGATTTTTCAAAATTTGTCATCATATTTTAATTAAAAAAATTCATCATTGAAAAAGTTATAAAATTTATCATTAATTTGTATTTTATTTTTATAAACCATCCCGTAAAAGTTCAGGTAAAAACGAATAAGTTTACCAATTTTTGTAACATAATTCAATATTAAGAATTTTGTATTTGCAAATTTTTTGAAACCACAAACCCCTTTTACAAAAAAATTTTTCTCAAATCTCGTTTTACAAATGACTGAAACCACACAATACATTTTTGAAGTTTATTGAAAAAAAATGTCTAAGCGTAAAATTGAAATATTATAATTCCACTAGCATTTATAAGAACTTTTACCATTTCAAATTATCTTTATTTACGGTTATCAGAATTCATTTACATCTATTAGCTAATGAAATTTTATGAATTTGAGAAATGGATTTGATATATAAAAATGATCATGGTTATATAATTGGAGAAATTTGTAGGAAATGTATAGAATTTGTTTGAATCTTTAGTAACTTGATTAGTGAAGAGAATCACGATGAAAATTGAGGAATTTACAAAAGAAATTGTAATATGAGATTTTATTTTATTTTTTATGAGTATATATGGTATGGGCTTATAGTAAGTGGTCATAAGAAGACCAAAGAAGTCCAGATCTATAAAGCCCATTTAACCCATTAAGGGTTGTTAGAGGCAACCTTAATAAGCCGCCATGTGGCTATCTAAAATTTAACCAAGTGGCGCCATCTTACAATACCAAGTATCCATTTGTCTACTATTCAAGGGCACAAATCCTCATAAAAAATAATTAATTCTCTCCAGTATTTACTCCCTTTATTATCTCCATGCCTCGTCCTAACTTAGACATCGGAGCGGCTTCCCCGGCAAGCCCGACCTAGCCCGACCGTAGATAGTGATAAGGGAAACCCACTTCGGTTCACTTGGATATCATTTGGTGCGGTGAGCATGGACCAAGTGTCTATTTTTTTTAAAGATTATCCCTTCGAAAGGAAATGAGCGGAAGAAATACCTCAAAGCAACCTATTAAGAACATTGTCATGGAAACTGGCCTTAAAAAACACCATATCACTCGTCTAGTACATTGATACCTCCACCAGGATTTGCGACACGCCAGATACTGATAGGTTCGGGCTGAACGCAACAGCATACTAAACCTGAGGATTCATTGGGAAACGAGATCCTTTTTAAAACCTATATCCGAAGAAATGGACCAATAGTTCGAACTATGCCAACAGGAAGGAATTCCGGTTGAGACGAAATTCCTATTAGGCCTAGCAAAACAAAATTTATATACATTAGGTGAAGTCCAAGTTTCGGTTAATTAGATGAATACGTAGATGACACAGTTACTGGCCAGTCAAGAAAGACTTTTGGGATTGGAAAAAAGGCTATTCCAATCTAGTTCTTCCTATTCAAGATCTCATAGTGGCTTATCACAGTCCTGGAGTTTTGTATATAAGAGAAATAGATCATAGCCACAACCTTTAGTGCGAACTGTTTTTGTGACCCCCATCAAGAGAGATGAGAGCCACAAGGAGAGATCCTGCAACCCCATAAACTCCCAAAGATGAGAGAGGTCAAGGAGGGAGAAATCTCCAGTAAAGTATAGCCAACCTCATCTTGAGAGGAGAGGAGTGTCAGAGCATTGACGTGCACCCAGACCTTCAAGGTCGAGGGAAGTAGAGGAGTATGACACGAGAACTACAAGAGGAAACCGACCATCATCACCCCGGGCATCTGTATATTCCATAGTAGCCGCCGATAAAGGAATGGAACGAGCTCCTTCAAGGAATGTTACAACAACGACCGAGGTTAATGTTTAGCCACTGACAAACACGAGCGAGGAGGAATTGCTTAATAAATTCTTAGAGCGTGTCGAGGGGATATTCGTCGAAGTAGGTATCGACCCAGTAACACCAGAAGTCGAGGATGCAAACTCCCCATTCTCCGTTGAAGTTATGTAAGAGCCTTTCTTCGAAAAATTCCATTACCTTGTCTTATTGAAGTACAATGGAGAAGGAGACCCTACTCAACACATAAAGATCTTTCATCAATCCTTGTTCACAACCGAGGCTACAGATTCAATGATGTGTAAAATTTTCCGTTTGAAATTGATAGGACCGGGCCTTTTCTGGTTTAAATTGCTAAAGCTAGGATCAATATCGAATTTCAACCAGGTAGCCAGGGAATTTTATCTCTTTTTCGTAACATCGATCCCACAAACTAGGTCGGTTCAAGAGCTGCAGTTGGTAAAGCAAAGAAAGCATGAACCATTGGGAGATTACATAGATCGCTTCCATTAAACACTTATGCACATCAATGGCTGTAATTTGGATGTGGTAGTAGATATATTTGGTCAGAACACAAGTGTGAGCATGGGATTTTGTACCAGCTTGCGCATTCAATGATGATTGTTTTTCGGGATATTTATCATCGAATCACATGATTTTCGACCGTCCGACGATCTTCAAATGGGATTCTTCCTCGTCGCTGAATTTAAAATGACTTTAATTCAGAAAATTAATTAAAAAATATAAAAATATACAAAAATATGAAAACGTCACCGAAAACCGGATCCAGAGCCTGCCTCGCCGATATCTGGCGAGGCACGGCTCTCTAGAGACCTGGCGAACCACGCCAGGGGCCTGGCAAGGTACGCCAGCGGTCAGGCGAACCTTGCTAGACTCTGGCGAGGCTTGCCAGAGACCTGGTGAACCACGCTAGGGTTCTAGCAAGGCTTGCCAGACCTTGGAGAGCCTCGCCCTCGCCAGCCTCTCTGGCGAGCTCGCCAGCTAGTTTGGCGATATCGCCAAACTTTTTTACCTTTTTTGGATTTTTCAGGATTTTTCTATAAATATTCGGACCTTTTTGGATTGAAGGGGGCTCGAAAATTCAGAGAAAAATTCTCACTTGCAGATAAAAAAAATACAAACAATAATACTTTCTTTTCTTCTATTATTTCTTGGATCCAAAACACATTTGGATCCCAAATTTCTTCATCTCTTAATCAAATTTCATCTTCTTTTCTTTAAATATCCTCAGATATTCTCGGATCTAAAATAAATTTAGAACCTGAGTCTGATTATTTTGTGGATAAATAAACACGTATTTTCCAATTAAATTACACAAAAATTCCAAGAATTAAACGAAGATTTTTTGGAATTTTACATCAACAATTTCACCTAAATTAAAGGATGAGAAGGACTTCCAAAGGCCGAACGGATATGCCGAAGTGGATTCTACCGCAAGGGTAAGCCTCTGAGTTCCTAGAGTTGCGAATTTCATGCTTTCATCTGCTTTCATCTTTTTCTAATTTTATTTGTGGACCTAGGAATTATTTTTATTCCTTAAATTGTGTTGTAATCTTTCCTTCATCTTTATTTCTTTCTTTATTTTTTATTTTTACGTTAGAATACCCCCACGAAGGGAATTAAAATTATTCCCGGATAACAGACCTCACCTTTTGCCATGCGTTCATTTTCGCTAATAAAACTGACCAATATACGTGTAAATAAAAATGAACTATTTTTATTTAAAATAACAACATAAATCGTTGATGTTTTAATTAGGCTACACGGGCCTCGCTAAAATCAAATCGAACATATGTGCCATATTTCGTGCTAACCTTTGTGGATGCAGGTTAGATGTATGCCTAGGATTTATTTTTCCTTCGGGTATTGCACATATTTTTACGGAAAATGTAATTAATAGGTTAGCGGGCGATTGCATCCCTCGATTTTTGAAACCTTTTAATCTTTAATTTTTGCATTTCCTTTCCGCATTTACTTACTGCTTTGTGGATGGATTTATTTAATGCTTGATGTATGGATTTACTACTTTCTGTATGCGCGTTAAATCATGCATTTAAACTCCAAAAACGACCTTAGTGCGAATATGCGCAATTAAGAAAATACGGTTTTCTGTAGATGTAATATAATGTGATTACTTAAGAAATAAGCAACTTATCTCAGACCCGAATCTTTGTGTCTTAGTGGGCCGTCCCTAGACGTTAAGCCTCACAGGACTCTAATTCCTGGGAAGACCTATTCCTGGTGGCGTCACTCCACACTAAGAGACGGCGGATTCTGGTTCGAACAGATCTAAAATGTTTTTCGCTTTCTCTTTCAACCTTTATCCCGGGTCCCGACCCGGTGCTTTCTTTTTTCAAACACCTCGGTGGATCGTGCCTCTCATCCGTCGCCCGCTCTTTGCCCACTGCTCCGTATCGCCCGCTCACAGTGGTGACTCCATTGGAGATTTTTTCTAAAACTTATTTTTTTCAAAGGTTTTAGATTTTGGATAAGTGCGGAAAATTGTTGATCACATTATTCCATTTTTTCTCTTAATTATGACATATTCATAATAACGCATTGCAATAGAAGGGATTAGCCTATAAGTCTAAGGTACCCCCATTACCATGAAGCTCTCTCTTGTACTAATCTGCCTTCATGAGAAAAGATAGTACTTGAGCAGGTGGAACACTTGTTGCCATATTGCATGTACCTCCCTCGTTAGAGGCTTGGAGTGTATTTTAGCGCAACAAGAACCTACTACATCAACAACCCATTTACAAACCTCATGTAAATAAACCATAGGAATTTTCCCTAGGGTGTTAACCAAACAAGCGATCATGCATTATATTTCCCTGCAGGTGCGCTCCTTAGTATCTTCATGATCCTAAGATGAACCAAACTTAGGATAGAGACTAGCCAAAAACTCTACACGTGGGAGTTGTATGGTTGGAAGATATGATGTTGCATGCTATGTGCTACTTGTATACTACTTTCAATTTGTCACTGAACAAATGTCATACTAACCGTGAATTTTTGTGCAGACACTTGAACGCACACACTCATAATATTAAATTTACATATTATGTTATCATCATCGGTGTCACATACACTTAGGAACAGTCGACACTATAGATCGTGTCACCCTAGGATAACATAAAACCACTTAGGAACATCACTTACCCCTTTTCAGCGAGATGTCCACTTGACATCCTGCTATTAGCCTGAACATGGCAAACATACCTTCTTGTACTACGTGATGTCCACTAGACGTTCAACACTTAGCCCGCAAGGGGCAATAACATTTCCACCACATTACCCATGAGATGTCCACTCAACATCCAACTCACAGCCCTTTTAGGGCAATTATACACACCAAAAGCCCAAACGGGGCAAATACCTACCCAAAACCATTTTTCCCACATTAAAGGATATCCTAGTTGAAATCCTAACCTAAGCCCACATAGAAGGAACTTACTTACCTTACCAAATCATCAAGGGTATATGCCTTATACCCGAATCATTCGCCCACATGAGGTAATAATTCACGTATCACCACATACCCACATATAGTGATGACTACATAGGTATCCAAAAACTCTGCACTAATTGGGCGAAATAACCAAATCATTCATTAGGTAGCTACATACGGTAGTTATTTTTTTATTAGGGTATGTCACACCGCTTACTCGAAACAATTTTGACCTCCTCATTCCATAAGACCTAGTTATAGTACAAAACCTCAAACCATTAACCTATTACCACACATGTAGCTTAGTCAACTCACTTACACCACTCATATTATAATGTCACATTGAAATTGTACAAATCTCAAATCCAACCCCCGTTGTTGGATTTTCATTTCCACATGTTTTCATTTTTACCTAACCTGTTTGTTTCAAATGGATTGACATACATGTTATTTCACATCATGGCATAATAACCCCTTGTGAATGCAGCCATAACATTAAAAATCTCATGCATTACCCGCATCATGAGTCATATCACGAATCTTTCATGCATGGTCTAATATTCTACTCATGTATCAAGGGGCTTGGAAGAGGCCTGCTCGTCGCCTGGTCCGCATTTCCCCAATTGTGGCCAATCTGGAGGGGGTTCCGTATACTGACTCAAGTAAGGACTTGGGTTCAGTCTCAGATTCAGTTCAACGCACTGATATGGCTAATCTACGAGAAGAAAGAGCGGGAGATGATCACCCTGTCCTTATGGGATAAAGTTCTCAGTAGTCGTCAGTGAGCGCCGAGATTGCAACGGCCTTAGATGCCTTTGTCAACAACGAATAGCTAGCATCGCTCATTTGCCAATACGTCGGGAGGGCCTAGAATGTAGTGTCCAACCCGAAGGTCACCCTCAACAACGTCAATCCAACAAGGGGACCTCCCACCTCACACATGGTGCCCCCAACTACCTTTTATCAGTTTGGGGCTGGACACAGTCAGCTAAACCAAAATCCATTCTTCCCTGGATAAACTGCCCAGCCTGCATTCGTACCAGGGCCTTTCTACCAAGGAATGTTCCAACAGCCTATTCCCACTTAGAGTACGTCGATTGCCTCACAATTCCAGGCACCTCAACTATCCCATTTTGTGACATATCCCCAGGGGCAATATGGCTCTTATCCAAACACTGGGGACACCATCCTCCAACAACCTGGCATGGTGGAATTATGGCAACAGTTCTTGGCCACTCACAGTGGTCACCTAAGGAACACATGCCCTGCACAACTGACAGTCGAGGACGAAGACAGCTTACCCCCAAACTTCGAAATGCTGCAGTTTGAGAAGTACGTAGGATCTGGGGACCCGCGCACTCACTTAACACATTATCAGACGGTGATGAGGGTATTGAGGGTCAGCGACCGAATGATGGCTAAGCTCTTCGTCGTCACCTTAGGCTACCCAGTCAATGAATGGTACAGCCACCTTCCGCTGCATATAGCCATTGATTGGAATAGCCTCGCTCAAGCTATGTTGGGGCATTATGATTTCAAATCTCAGATGGAAACCACAATGCAACATCTGGAGGCTATAAGGCAAAGGCAAGGTGAGAACTTCAAATCCTACTATACGTGTTGGATGGCTACACAAGTCAGGTTGCAGACTCGTTTGACCCTACCAGAGATGATAACAAAGCTGTTGGAAGGCGCACTGCCACCATATAGGAACAAATTCGGATCTGATAGCTTCTCTAGCTATCAAGAAGTGTTTGAGAAGGCAGAGCGGATGGAGCACTTCGAATCCATGGACACCTATGGGAGGCACTAACCCGTGATAGATGATTATGTAATAATTTACTTTCAGCTACTTTGCCCACGGGACTTTTGAATTATTTGTTTACTTGCTCAATATTTTATCAATGACATCACGCATTCTCATAAACATATTCATAATGTTTTAGCATGTGTGACACATCATTTTATTAAATTAATTTGGGTATAAATGGATTCCCCATAATAAATTCAAATGATTTAACTCTTGAGAGAAAAGGAGAGATAATAAATGTACTTAGACAATGCGTGATAGCAATTACCTCATCATACAAGGATGAAAGATCAATGGAAAGAACTCCAAGCATGAAACGTCCACCGACTCAACCAAGAGAACGAAACATGCAAAGATCAAAAGGATCAAAGCTAGAATAAGGCCAAAATGTCGACCAAGCAAGTTGGGGCCAAACAACTGACACAATATCACAAAGAAGGAGACAAATCGTTGAACACGTCAACAACTCCATCACTACCATTCATGGGACCAAACAACCGGTGTAATGGCATAAAGAAGGAGTCGGATCGTTGAACAGTCAACAACTCCATCACACGAATCACCATCATTTCAAACAAGATTCAATCAGATTGTTGAACACGTCAACAACTCCTTCACATGATTCGCTACTATATGTGGGGCAATCATTGCACCATCAAAGGAAACATCGATGATCAAGACCCATCATCACATACACCTCAAGCCAACAAAGCGACGCGAGCACCAACCAATCGGTCAGAAACATTGAACGAGATAACAAATGAAGTCGTGGACATGGACAGCGACTGATCTACCAAATCTACCAAATCTTACACAATTGCTATCACGCATAGGTGAAAGAAATAAATCTATAAAAAGCAGTACGAACAAAAAAGAATAAATTTGTAATTAGCCTGTCAATTAACATTCGGTTAGTTGAACAAAAATTAGGGCTTCTTTTCAAACCACAAAAAGAATAGTCCGTTGAGTTGAAAACTCGAAAAGGGCGACTCAGGCAAAACTTAGGACATTGAGAGAACCACATTGGTTAGAAAACCTGAGAGGGCTAATTGATGGCAGGAGTCAAATCATTTGAAACATTTATACCCCTATTAAGTTCATCGATGAATTATCATTTTTGCTTAATCTTTATGCATATGTTTATTTTGATTACTTGCATGCTAATGGTAGAATATCGCAAGTAGACATCTAAAAAATAAAAAAATAAAAAAATAAAGAAAAATAAGTCTGTTAGATTGAAAACCTGAAAGGGCGGGACAGGCAAAAATTAAGATAAGGTTTGATAGATTGAAAACCCGCAAGGGCGATCTATGCAGAAATTAGAACCAAAGAAATATCAAATTCATCATCTCCTCCTCGGAACGGTACGAGATATCATATACCTTCAACACTTCAGGCAAATGGCTTCCAAGCAATCATCGCCGACACAACGCGGGATCAACGACTCATCCAGACTTTCCTTGAATTAGATCCAAGCTATGAACTCGAATCTGATTCAATGAACCCATGGTCATTGCTTTGAAGGAGTCGTCCAAGGAATCCCTAATAAGATAAGTCATAGGGGTAACCATGCACCAGCACAAGAGAAGGCTCCTCAATGGATGAAGCCCACGACGCCTATAACAGATGAACATACATCATATGATAAAAATTGTTCATGCATAAAATCATTCATACATTACATTCGCATCATGTCATTTACAGGTAAAGATGATGCCAAACCGGGGCAACACTGTCCCAATATACAAGAACCTCCATCTCCACATGAGGAACCTACAAACAAGATGATGGCCTACTCAAGCCTAAAGTCAACATTGCAACATCATGAAAACCTCTTAAAATAATGGAGCAATATCTGAGACATCCCTGAATTTCCATTAAACTTATTTATTCCTCATGTTTTAATTTTTGATTGAAGGGGCAAAAATTTTTGCTTCGCATAAACTCAATCAAATAATTAAAACATTCATCATAAAATGTATTAACATTATCGTTTTTCTGATTTGTTACTGGAATTAAGTATCCTATTAAGGAAATTCAAAACATAACCGAAGAAGAAAATAGTTATCTCGATGGCTGAAGAAAGAAACAGTGTCATTTCCCAACCGAAGAAGAGAACGATTGCCAACCACCAAAGGGATGCAGCAGAATTAAAGAAACGATCGACCCGTCCACAAGGGGCGTCAGGAACCAAGGGATTCAGAAGAAGGATACGGACAACCCCATGAAGACACGGTGCTAGAAAGAAAGGCCTATGTCATCACCAATTGGGAACAAGAAATCACCAGCCGCACCGGTCAGGTATATTCTAAATCCCTCCGCACTTTTCGTGTGATAATACTGGTTATACAACCAGCAGTTATCACACGAGGGGAAGCTGTGAGCATGGGATTTTGTACCAGCTCGCGCGTTCAATGATGACGGCTTTTCAGGATATTTATCCTCGAATCACACAATTTTCGACGTCTGACGATCTTCAAATGGGAGTCTTCCTCGTCGTTGAATTTAAAAGGACTTTAATTCAGAAAATTAATTAAAAAATATAAAAATACACAAATTTGAAAACGTCGCCGAAAATCGGATCCAGGCACGGCTCGCCAGAGACCTAGCGAACCACGCCAGGGGCCTGGCAAGGTATGCCAGCGGTCTGGCGAACTACGCCAGGTCCCTGGCGAGGCTCGCCAGGGTTTTGGCGAGCCTCGCCAAGTTGTCTGGCGAGCTCGCCAGCGAGTTTGGCGATCCCGCCAAACTTTTTTGCCTTTTTTGGATTTTTTAGGATTTTTCTATAAATAGTCGGACCTTTTTGGATTGAGGGGGGCTCGAAATTCAGAGAAAAATTCTCTCTTTCAGATAAAAAAAATACAAACAATAATACTTTCTTTTGTTCTATTTTTTCTTGGATCCAAAACACATTTGGATCCTAAATTTCTTCATCTCTTAATCAAATTTCTTCATCTTCTTTTCTTTAAATATCTTCAGATATTCTCGGGTCTAAAACAAATTTAGAACACGAGTCTGATTATCTTTTGGATAAATAAACACGTATTTTCCAATTAAATTACACTAAAATTTCAAGAATTAAATGAAGATTTTTTGGACTTTTACATCAACAATTTCACCTAAACTAAAGGATGAGGAAGACTTCCAAAGGCTAAACGGATACGCCGAAGTGGATTCTATCGCAAGGGTAAGCCTCTAAGTTCCTAAAGTTACGAATTTCATGCTTTCATCTGCTTTCATCTTTTTCTGATTTTATTTGTGGACCTAGGAATTATTTTTATTCCTTATTATTGTAAATTGTGTTGTAATCTCTCCTTCATCTTTATTTCTTTCTTTATTTTTTATTTTTACGTTACAATACCCCCACGAAGGGAATTAAAATTATTCCCGGATAACAGACCTCACCTTTTGCCATGCAGTCATTTTCACTAATAAAATTGACCAACATACGTGTAAATAAAAATGAACTATTTTTATTTCAAATAACAACGTAAATCGTCGATGTTTTAATTAGGCCACACGGGCCTCGCTAAAATCAAATCGAACATATGTGCCATATTTCGTGCTAACCTTTATGGATGCAGGTTAGATGTATGCCTAGGATTTATTTTTCCTTCGGGTATTGCACATATTTTTACGGAAAATGTAATTAATAGGTTAGCGGGCGGTTGCATCCCCTGATTTTTGAAGTCTTGTAATCTTTAATTTTTGCATTTCCTTTCCGCA
>CATIWQ010169757.1:0-13093 GCA_949673415.1 Euphorbia schlechtendalii | reverse complement strand
TATATATATATATATATATTGATATTTTATTAATATTTCAAAATTTGTATGATAAGTCAAATGTTTACAAAGGAAGGTCAATTTATATTCGCACATTTATTTATAATTGAAATTTTATAAATTGTAATTTGCAATGGAATTTTGGAAGAGATTTCTACATTATTTCATAATTACAAATCAGCAAGGAGAATTGCAAAGGAAATTAACTTGCAAATTTGCAATGGTAATCTGCATTGAAATAGGTACTTGCAAATTGTAAGGGAATTTTGCAAGGGATAATACACTTGCAAATTAGCAAGTAAAATGAGTAAGGATATATACTTGTAAAATTTCAATGGATTTTGTAAGGGAACAAGATACTTGCAAATTGCAAGGGAATTTTGCAAGGGATATTGCACTTGTAAATCAGTAAGCATATAAAGCAAGGGATGTATACTTGCAGTTCTGCAACAGAATTCGCAAGGGAAAATAATTCCATTGCACTTATGCAACAGAATTTCAAATCGTTGCTGACCAATCTGCAAGGACGCATTTGCAATGGAATTCATTCCGTTGCAAATCCGTTGCAGAACGGTGTTTCCGTTGCAATTTCCTTTGCAGATTCCGTTGCAAAACCTTGTTTTTCTTGTAGTTATGAATTCCAGTAAAAATCATTAAATATAAATCAACCAAAATTCAGTAATTAAGGAACATAAATCCTTAATTGTTACACAATAAATTCAATTAAACACATTAAAATTATCATTCATGTTTTCAAAAACTTCAGATTTCAAGACCTTACTTCCCCTGCATTGTTCTCCATTAAAAAGTCTTCAAATAGAAAAAGTTAATTCTTAAAATACCTAGCCATATGTCTTAAATTTTCAATGCCACAAGAATCACAGAAATCCATTCAGTATAGATCAAGTTAAACTCAAAACACTGAACAGTGTGCAAACTGAAAAACTCCCAAAAACATATTTCATTATTCAAATTCAAACGACAATTTCACATAGTAAATGAATGAAAATCAAAATGGTTCCTTCTAAACATATTTAGTTTAGTTTCTTTAGATGCCCATAGAATCAAGAATCACTCAAATCAGAGCAATATAACATGAGAAAACATTAAAACAAAAATAGAGGTACAATCTAGAAATTTTCCAGCAAAACCAAAAATTCAAAATTAGTGTTCACAAACCTCTTTTAAGCTCCTTAATAGCCCTCTTCAACCTCTTTTCCCTTTGACCTATTTGTATTAGCTTCATCTACAATAATCATAATTAATTCTATCAAAATACTACTTAAATATACCTTCCAATACCTTAAATATGCTTAATATATCATGATCTATACTAATGAAACCTTAATTTCACTTACCCCCAATTCGATTTACTATTCATCAAGAACTTAGAATATGGAATTCTCTTCTCCTAGCCTTGATTTACTGAAATTGATGATGATAAATGGCTTAACGATCGATTTTTAACAAGATTTCGAAGTCGAAACAAAGAAATTGGAAGTTTTTAGATTATAGAGTTTTTATGAGATGATGAAGAAGAAGGAAGAAAAAGAGATGAAGAAGATGCAGGAGAGGTGAGTTTATATAAAAATATCTTAATGGTTAAAATGTCATTAAGTCCCTGGTCAACATATTTATTAATTATAACATCCTTTCTCGATTAATTTGAACTACTTTCTCGTATTTCACTTCCGTAAAAGAATAGCATATACATCTAATTATAAGCTTCCATGAATTATAATTATTGAAATTTTTGATCTCAAGTAGCATAGTTTCGGGTAAAAGTTTGACTAGCGGTCAAACATCACACCGTTTGACTATTTCCAAACTTTAACTTTTTCTTATCATTCATTTAAAATTGTAACAATATACCGATATCAAAATTTAGAAATTTTGGGGTGTTACATTTATCATTCAAAGAAATAAGTTCAAAGCCAATCTTTCTCCAATAAGACAACTCAATATTATTAAATTTTATCATTGGTTCTACCAGACAAATGAACAAAGGTTTGTGCTTCAAAATGAGAGAACTAAAATAATCTCTAGTTCCAACATTCTGAAACCCTTTGCAATGTTAATAAAAAACAATCATAAGAATACCTATGGGGAGACCATCGTGGAGAGTGCGACTAACTTTGTGCCGAGAAACACTTGTATATGTTGAAGAAACCAAACTGTTATGGGACTTTTGATGCCTTGTGACTATTTCCGAGGGCTGCTCATCCTCTTCCTCTGCCAAATCTTCCCACGATTCCTTGGTGACTTGCTTACCCGCATTCGCCACAGTAACACTAGCAATTTTAGGTGTAAGATAAACTACAAGGTTCAAACCTTCCAAATTTTCAAATCTTGCGATGACGCCCTGATTTTGATTCGAGACCCCCCATCTTCCTCAAAGCCCTCTAGCTTCGAATCCAATGTCAATTAGCAGTCAGTTGAGCGATGATCCATGTTAACCAATGGCAAAGAGATAGGTTTCTTCGCTGAAAGACTACTCTCCAAGTTGCGGAAAATAGTACTCATCAAAACCTCCAATCCCAAACGCTTCTCCAAGTTACGCAACCATGGTTTGCTCCTATTGAAAAGTTCCAAATTTGGCTGATTTGGCTGCAACTCCGATTCATTGTTTTCTACTAGCTGTTTGAAAGTGGCAAATCCATCTTTCAATTTCTTTTTCTTCTCGGCTGCTTTGTCTGATTTTCCTTACTTTTTTTGCTCGCGAGGAGACTGATCTTCTGGTTTACGATTACGTCGACAATCATATGCTTTATGCTTTAAACAATTACAAAGCTTGCAATAATCTGGTAGATTTTCAAAAGAAACATCCACCCATAGTTCGCTACCCTCCCTTTCTACTCCAATTATGTGAGGCAATTCATTGGATATGTCAATATCAACTAGCACTCTGGCATAATGACCAAAAGAACCCTATAATGTTGCTCAATCAACTCGCAAAAGGACCCCAAAATTACTAGTTTTGTCTGCAAGGGTTCATGGGTCCCAGCATTCCCATGGGATGGCATAAAGTTTAAGCCAAACCTGAGCATTAGTTGGATTATGTTAATAAGGGTTGAAATCCGACACCCATGGCTGAATTCGGAAGACTCCTAGCTTCAAGTTAAGACTGCCCTTGCCCCAAACCATATTATTCGTCTCTAAGGAACACATCATGACGTGGTAGTATCCCCTCCCGATAGAGATAAGATTCCATGGAGTGTTGAGTCCCGTAGTAGAAAGTTGCGCTTTTAGCTCATCCACCTTCCGTGGTTACTGTCCTTTGCCCAAGATTAATCTTCCGATCAATGAAAACTCACAACATTTAACCCTTTGTTCATAAAATTCTTGCATGATTCTTACTGAATTGAAGCAGCTTTTCTTTGTAACCCAACCTGACGGTAAAGTATTAAATTTTGTCATTCCCTCTCTCAACAACTCCGCAAATGTTGGCTTTCCTGCCACAACCTTTTCTGACATAACTACCTTCTCGTGAGGAGAAAAACTCTGATTGTCAAAGATTTCAACAATCAGATTAGCGGTTAAGTAATCAGCATCCATGTCTTCGAAGAAAAACTCCAAGAAACCGAATCTTGAAACCTAAAGTTGTAATACCTGACATCGGCAGATTCTTTTTGAAGTAGAAAGCTATAGACGAAAAGATGGTTGGACGCAAAGAATTCCCAAAAAACCAAGAATAGACTTCTTGGAATCGGGAAGCTTTCTTGTAAAACTAAGGTTGTGATAACTTGACTTCGGCAGAAGGTTTTTGAAACAAAAACCTAGCAAAACCAGTTTCGGAAAAAGTCCAAGAATAGACTTCTTGGAGATAGAACTGTCTTCTAGGTTGAAACTTTTAAAGACGATGACATGAGCTGAAATGAACGTAGAAACAACACAGGGAAAACGAAACTTCTAGATGAAAGAACGAGAAAGCTGAACTCAAAATTGAAATCGGACAAGAAAGCATGCATCAAGGGAAAATCCTAGCAGAAAGACCATCATTCTTTCAAAAAAAATGATTATGCTAATTACGATTGGAAAATTATAATAATTGCAAGAAGTTTTAACTAATTAGATTTAATTGTAATTTTATTCATCCTTATCAACAACAACCTTCGTTCTTAAATAATTTGCATTTCTTAATTTAAAACGACCATATCTCTTGAACTGTTAATTTTTTCGAAAAGATTATTTGCTCATTTCATTTTTATCTTTAAAACTAGATCCAACCCGCAACACCGTTTTATGTGTTGAAAACAAGATCACCCCATCACGGTTAACAAACATTAATTTTTTTCGCAACACTTTTTTCTCACTTGCAACATCTTTTTAATAACACTTATATTCGAATTTGCAACACCTCCGTATACATTTGCAACATTTTTCCACCACACTTTATATCTCATTTGCAACACCTTTTTCCATTATTGCAACACTTTGTGAGCACTCTCATAATAAATATTATTAATATAATGAAAAAAATTTAATATATAATTCAAAAGTGTTTACATTTACTAATTTAAATAATTCTTAATACATAATATTGAATTGTATTCAAATTCAAAAAAGATAAACTAAAAAATACATAATACTATACAAACTAAAAATAACTCTACTAAAAATATATATACATCTTAATAGTGTTTACTCCTAGCTACATTTTTTCATCAATGATTCTTTCTTCGACATCTTCTTATAGTCTTCTCATTTTATGTTTTCAGAACAAGATTGGTCTTTCAATAAACATCGTCAAGCTGATAAAACAAACACATAAGTATACTTAACATCTAAAAGGTATTGATAAAAATAAATGAAGCATAAATGGCTATGATAGGTTCAAATCAATTGGAGAATTTGAGCAACCATTAGATTAACTACAGAAAAGAATGAGCATAAAGGTTAATTAGTTCACAAGTGATCCAAATGTCATATAAAGTCCAACCAGTCCTTAAATTGGCAAACTAGTTATTCTCAAACCAGTGCAAAATGGGCTTTTTCGGGATGGTTGTTTTGGGCTTTTCCGGACAATTTAGAACCATCTCCACAGGTCGCGACGTGATTGGTCAGACGCTTATGCCGACGGTTGTTGAATGAACAGTCTGGAATTCTGTCTGATTAACCAGACTGTAGCAGTTTAGAGCAATAAGGACGGTTCTGTGAAAGAACCGTCTGCAAAGAGCAATATAGTAAAGAACCGTCCGGAATGCTATTATAATCACAAAACTGATTTTTTTCGGGACAATCTTATAAAATTGGATTAAAGGGAGCTCCTTAATGTATCAACAAAATCAATCCTTTCCACCTCAACCTGACCAAATGGCAAACGAAAATTAGTAGATGACAAGAAAAACCAAAAGTATCACACTTTCAAACAACAAAGGATATTGTACACGAATGGATGGAAAACGCCGAAATGGCATGTTGCAGAGATTACAAAAGGCAATCACAAATTAAGCTCAGATAGCCATAAACTGATTGATACATGGACAAGTTTGCTATATTTTACATTCAAATGTCAATTAACTTAAAATTGATTGATGTAAAAAGATGCTGAATGATAACCAAGCAAAACAAGTATTTATTTTTAATCTCCCAACTTACACAAAATCACGGGGATATGATTTGTCAATCTACAGTATGAGAAACATAATAAGATAAGTCATGCAATCGTAACAAAAAAATTGGACAAGTAAGGCAATGTATGAAATCCAGAAAGCCAAAATTGACTAGTTACCTCTTTGAATTGGACAATGTTAGGATGCCTTAATGATCTATGGCGAATAATATCTCTTTCTTCTTTCTCATCTATCTGTTAAACATAAATAAAAACAAAAATCTCATACTGAGCAACATTTCAATAAGCAAAGAATTGCAATCTTTAACATTCAGCTATGGGAAACCACATCTGAAATTTAGAAATCACAAATCAAAATTAGATAAATTAATGTAGAAATTAATCTAGTGTAAGGTGCTTAGAGAGCAGAGGCAAGATCTGTAAACCGTCAAACAAGTTTTGCCGAACATAATTATCATGTTATTAGAAAGAATTCAAAATCCTGGCAGCTAAAACAATAGCCATAAACTTTATTCGAAAATAACTACTGAAACGGCCAAAACTATAAGTAAAATTAGTAAACACTAACCTCCTCACCTGTGTCGATATACTTAATGTAAGAGTAAGCTAGGGATTTTGAGAATTGTCACTCACACAATCCGTGTGATGTTGTTGTATTCATATATACGTGGTTTACAATAATAGAAATAAACAATACATAGAATTCTATTTACAGTAGGAGACTAATACTAATTAGGAATTAGTTAAATCCTCATAATACACATATATCTATCACCCCCTGCAAGTTGGGTAGGGAGTGGAAGCACAAACAACTTGTCACGAAGAACCGCAAAACAATGCCAAGAGCGGTTTAGTCAAAACGTCAGCTATTTGATCATCAGTGGAAATATGACGAACAATGAGTGATTTTGAAGCAACTCGTTCCCGAACAAAATGAAAATCCAACTCCAAATGTTTGGTCCGATAATGGAAAATAAGATTAGCTGTTAAGTAGGTAGTGCTCAAATTATCACACCAGAGAATAGGAGGCCGAGACACCGGATAACCAATCTCTTTCAAAAGCAACTCAATCCAAGCAATTTTGGAAGTGGCATTCGCAACAGCCATATATTCGGCCTCAGTAGAAGACCTCAAAACAGTCCGATGCTTTTTCGAAGTCCAAGAAATCAAATTTGTCCCATGAAAAATACTATATCCTGTCGTAGAATGACATTTAATCACATCACCACCCCAATCTGAGTTAGAAAAACCATGAAGAACAACCTCAAATTGATGACAATAGTGCACGCCATAGTCAATAATGCTATGAAGATATCGTAATATCCACTTCAAAGCCTGCCAGCTCGAAATAGTAGGCGAATTCATCGATTGAGCCACCTTTGTAACAGAATAAGTAACATCCGATTGAATAATGGTGAGATACTGGAGATCGCCAACCAAACTTTGAAAGTGGGTAACATCCTCATAACTATCCGAATCACTGGCTAAGATCTTCACATTGGCGGCTGGAGTTGATACAAACTTAGCCTCTTTCATATTCTCCCGATGCAAAAGATCATGTGTATACTTGCGTTGAGACAAGTGTAAGTAGCCACCATGTCATGAAAACTCTATCCCTAGAAAATATTTGATGGACCCCAAATCTTTAATCTTAAACCGAGATTGTAAAAACATAAGTAAGTGAGCCGCCCTCACATGATCATTGCCAAGCACAAGGATATCATCTACATATATTAAACAAAACAAGATACAAGAGCCATGCCAAAAATAGAAGAGAGAAACATTAGCCTTCGAACTCTGAAAACCATAATCCTGAAGAGATTGAGTAAGTTTATGATGCCACATACGAGGAGACTGCTTTAGTTTATAAAGGGATTTCCGAAGATGACACACATGGGTAGGATACTGCAGATCAACAAATCCCGGTGGCTGAACCATATAAACTGGTGTGTCGAGATCTCCGTAGAGAAAAGCATTAGAAACATCTAAATGCTTAATAAGCCAATTATTACTGACCGCCAAAGATAGTAGAAGTCGTATAGTAGCTGGTTTAATAACTGGACTGAAGGTATCTGTGAAGTCCATGCCTGGCCTTTAGTGAAAACCCTTAGCTACCAGGCGGGCCTTATACCACTTTATCATGCCATATGCTCTTAATTTTGTCTTAAAAACCCACTTACACCCTATCACATTAGGTTCTTCATGAGATGGAACCAACTCCCACGTTCCATTATGTATAAGGGCCGAATACTCATCGAACATCACTGAGCTCCAGTGTAGAGATTTAATTACAATTGAATGATATGTAGGATCAGCTAGCACTTTGCTCGTAAAGAGAGCCCGCGGACTTGACTTCCGAGAAGCTACCTTTTGAGTAAAGCGAGGCGTTTCAACACCTTTTGAAGTATCCTGAGACCCCGATGGTTTTACCGAACTACATGAAATATTGTGAGGAACAGGTTCGGTTGTAGCATACAAATCAGAAACATGTCTAGTTTTGAGTAGTGGAGTGAAGGATGGGGAGGTTGCAGCTTGTGGTTATGTACCAGGTGGTGGTGTAAGTTGGGGGGATGGTTAGGGAGGCTGAGTGTTTTGTGGTGATGTTAATGGTGATGCCGCAGGAGTGTGAGGTGGTAAGGTTGGAGATGGCAGGTTCATTAGCATAGTGAGGGTAGAAGGAGAAGGTGATGCATGGTGATCATAGACAGCAGGGTGCACAAGATCCGAGTATGGAAAAACATGTTCATCAAATAAGATATGACGTGAGACAAAGAATTTGTTCCAAAAGGGATCAAAGCAACGATATCCTTTATGAACACAACTATAGCCAACAAAGACACATTTTCGAGATTGATAATCAAGTTTATTTGAGGCATACAGGCGTAGCCAAGGAAACAAAGACAACCAAACACACGAAGATTTGAATAATCAGGAGATTCACCAAATAGAAGGTTAAACAAATAATAAAACTTAAGAACACTAGTAGGGATACGATTAATAAAAAAAAAGAGCTGTATCAAATGCATAGGACCAAAACTGCATATGCATCTTGGCACGATGTAATAAAGCTAGACCAGTTTCAACCACATGGCGATGTTTACGTTCGGCATTCCCATTTTGTTCCGGGGTATAAGGACATGACATTCGAAATTTAACACCATGTTGTTTGGGATAATTTTGGATTGGTTTGAATTCCCCTCCCCATCAGATTGGAAACATTTAATAGGCCTTTCAAAAAATTTCTCTACAGTGTTTCGAAATTGGATAAAAATGGAAAGTGCATCCGATTTATGTTCTATAAAATAAATCCAACTGTATTTGCTAAAATGATCATAGAATAAAATATAATAAGAAAAACCATCATGTGATTGTACCGAGGCTGGTCCTCATACATCAGAACAAATTAGATCTAAAGGTCCAAAAATAATAGACTCAAAAACAGAAAAAGGCAAACGATGACTCTTACTAATAGAACATTCTGGACATAAATGACACTTAGATGACTTTTTTAAAAACTGAATATTATTTTGACAAAGAAATACGCTTGACAACTGGAAACGTAGGGTGGCCAAGTCTCTTGTGCCACGTAGTCAAGGAGTTAGCATGAGATCTAATTGTCAGACAGGAGGGGGATGCTAGAGTATATAAACCATCTCTATTCTGGCCTCGAAGGATCACCTATTTAGAAAGAAGGTCCTTCATGATAAAACAATCATTAAAAACTTCAATAGAAACATCGTTAGCTTTTGTTAATGCACTAACGGAAATTAAATTTGAATTAGAACTAGGAACATGCAGAACTTGATGCAATTCTAACGACATATTCGGAATGAAAGATGAGCCAATATGAGAAATAGGAAGTTTAGAACCATTACCTAGCTATACTTCTTCGAGACCAGAATACTCAAAGTGTAGATGAAGGTTTCCCAACTCAGATGTGAGATGATGTGTAGCCCCTCTATCCATAATCCAAGAGTGGGTAATGGGTTGTACAGTGGTGTGGTTTGAGGTTGGGCGGGGATTATTTTGGGGAGGTGATAGACATTGTCTCGAAAAATGTCCTGTTCATTTGCAATTATAACAAGCCAAGGTCGAAACATCCATTGGAGCCTGTTGAGACCCAAATAGTGTGGTGGTGGGTTGGGAAGAATCCCTAACTGAATTTGCTACCGAGACTGCTCCTAGTGGTAGCCATAAGGCTGTTGGCCCGACATATGCTGAAAATTACCCTACTGGTGGTATTAAGGTTGCAGGTAGAATGGCTGCTGGTGGAAGCCCTGTTGGCCTCTCCTGCGGCCTCTGCCACGTCTCCCCGCATCAGAAGACTGTGTAAAATAAGCCGAGACATGATTCAAGTCCTCCACTGGACTTTTATCCTTACCCAATTACCTTTCCTCGGTCAACAAAAAACCGAATAAATCATCATAAGAAACCGCTATCAGTCAGGCTTCCAATGACCTACAAAATTCATGATATGCTCTATTTGGATCACCCAAATCGTCCAAGATAGCATCCACAAGATCCTCATCGGAGACATTGTATTGAAGAGAAATTAATCTATGAACAATTAACTTTGCACGTTGCATATAAGTCGAGATCGATTCTGTACCTTTCTTAAGTGAATGCAGTTGTTGTTTGAGATCCTGAACCTGAGCACGAGACCCAGATGCATATGTGCGTTCCAATTTTATCCAGGCTTTGCGAGCCGACTTTACCCCTACAACTTGAGGTAGAATTGCTGGTGAAATTGAATTAAGTATCCAGCTCAACACTTGTTGATACTGCCTTTTCCAAGCCAGAAACGCCGGGTTGGGTGTATTTTCAACCAAGACTTTAGGGGAAATTGCGCCAGCACCATCAACAAACTTGACTAAATCGCATCCTGCTAGCATAGGAAGAATTAATGTCTTCCAAATAACATAATTCCGAACTTGAATTTGATCGGTAATTAGTTCGAGATCAAAGGAGAAGAAACAACCGTCTGGGTGGTTGCTTCGGTTATAGCTGCAGAAGAAGAGGACAGGGCTGACGAAGACATGATGAAAAGAATCGAAATCAAGAAAAGAATGATGAAGAGAATTGATCGGAAAAAAAAAGAACTTGCTTGCTGGCGGTAGTTTTGCCTTATACGGCTCTGATTACCATGTAAGAGTAAGCTAGGGATTTTGAGAACTGTCACTCACACAATCCGTGTGGTGTTGTTGTATTCATATATACGTGATTTACAATAATAGAAATAAACCATACAGAATTCTATTTACAGTAGGAGATTAATATTAGTTATGAATTAGTTAAATCGTCATAATATATAAATTTGAAAACCGTCTGCATTAATTAGAGCAATACGGAAGGTTTAATTTAAAAACCATCTACATTAACTAGAGCAATAAAAACGGTTCTAATTAGACAACCGTCCGCATTGACCACTCTAGACTTTTACGGAAGGTTAAGATTAAAATCCGCCCACAGTTATCGTTGCTCCGCGTTTATTAAATGCTTTTGCAGACGGTTCTAATTAAAACCTCACTATGGATGCGACCCTATTAACCATTTCTGTAGTGTCATACTATTTGAAGGCACAAAAAAAAAAAGCACTTACTTGAATAAAAGAGCACAATAATATAAATTTTCACACATCAATCCTATATAGGAGCAAGAAAATTACTTACAATTTGTTCCATTACTTTCTCAAGTACCATAAAAACAAGAGAATTATCACCCATATAAAGCTAATCAATGACTTGAATAAAAAACCTGAAAATATGGGGAAAAAAGAAAAAGAATAATATGTATTCACGTATAAAAATTTAAAAGTTTGAAATTGTAATAGTTTTGTGTTATTTATTTTGATAATTGACCGGGTTAGAATTAACGACTCCTAATCCAAGAAATTTATTGTAACTTTGATTCTTATTTAGAAAGATAAAAAATCTATCTTGAAGAACTGAATTTGTTAATAAAAATTGCAAATTTATTTAGGCGAGCCAGAGATTTCTGCCAGAAAAAGTTATCTTTTCGATTTCAAGGGTATTAAAGATGTGTTATTCGCTTCATAAATTATTAATTTTATGCGAAAATGTTTTATAGTCAAATTATTACATATTATTTCAGTTACACCAATGCATTTTTCAATTTTTTTTTTTTTTTTTTTGCTTTCTTAACTTTAAATAATAAGTTTCATTGGTATATAGACCTAAGAATACATACACAGATTTATATATAAAGACGTCCCCATTCGCCAAACATATGAAGAAACAACATAATTATGGAACAATTTTAGTACGAATCTATAATTATTCATAAAATCTATAGAAAACCAAGAATTCTTTAGCATAAAGAATCTAGAAACATACAAATCTTTTTGAACATGAGAGTTGGAATTTCCATCAATGAACATGTACACGACTTTGGCCTTGGAATTCAGCGAAAAAATCTCATGTGTGTTGATGAAACTCCACAAGTGGAAGTGCGATGGCCAATGGATCTTTTTCATTGCTAGAGGCGGGTGCTGCCGAGGAGCAGACCTGTAGGAATTGTTGATGTGCTCTAGTTCTAAAGGCATTGGTTCATGCAGTGTCATATTATAAAGGCAATAATCTACTGCATTTATACCTTGTGCTATAATATGAGTAGATTATCCATTGATTGATAATCATAAATGTCCCAAGTATGTTTTAATCATGGGAATAAATGAATCAAAAGACTTGTATGTTGGATGATCTATAGCAATGTAGTTGCTATGTCACTTGGTAAAGTATATCGTGAACATGGGCACATGTTGAAAACATGGGGCTGGACCGATCCACACAGCAAAGTCACATGGTTGTATGTCGTAGACAATTTGCTAAGTAGGTCTTAGTTATCCTCGGAATTGATTTCAACTTATTACGGATGTGGAATTGGGTATGCTGTACTATATTACTAACGGGTCCTTAAATATTGGATTACAAGTACGGTTATGCTCAGTATATTTCATGACCACATTAGTAGTAGTGTTGAAGTGATAGGATTGCCATTCTATTTGATAAATCGAAATGAATCACCGGCCACTTGATGAATAAAAGTGATAAGGACGTCCAATAAGTCGTTAACTTATATTATCATTTTATTCTAGATCAAGAAATACGATGAAATGCATAAGGGGTGTCAAGCACCGTGCCTCTTGTTCATCATATTGATGTCAACTGGCAAAAAACTTTGTGAGATGACTATTGGATTCAGTATCTTTAATAGACGGTTGTATTCTGTTCCAATTTGGGGCTGTAATGGTTTGCTATAATCCGCTTACAGTCTATGGGTGAATCCCATTGCCAACATATGGACAGACCCAAAGGATCGTGCTCTTAGAACTACTGATGTGGGATTTCTTGTACATGTAATATTACAAGACTTGATGAAGAATCGATTATTAATTAATTGACATGTCAAGTCAATGTAATTGAATAATATATAACTCCAAGAAATTAATTTAGTTAATGATAATGTAATTTATTTTATATTATTCATTACATTAAATTAAGT
>CATIWQ010169738.1:0-13301 GCA_949673415.1 Euphorbia schlechtendalii | reverse complement strand
TTGGGATAGATGCAACCCTTCGAACTCTATAAATAGGGCTCCAAACCTCACAAATTTCATGGCAATTGGAATTGGAAAAAGTTAGAGATATAGTGTGTGTGTAGATAGAGAGTGAAATTATTTAGTTTTTGCTATGTTCATAAGTATTAGCGAGAAAATGTTTAAGTGATTCGAATCCTTGTTTCGATCACTAGATTTCTCTACATATTCGGGCGATTGTTGTATAAGTGTACTTGCAAATCACTTATCAATAAAATATTTCATTCTTCAACATTCATTTGTTCGATATTCATAAAGAATAGCATCCTAGTGGAGGTTCTGTACTGGCCTAGACCGAATTCAAAGCAGACGCGGGAATTGCGGGAATTGACGATTCCCATTAAAGAGTGGATACAGTTTGATCAACTTTAGCTTTCACTTGCATACCTTACAACTTTGCTTTACTTTCTACTTATACTTTCTATTTTGAAGTTTATGATATGTCTATCTGTCATAATGCATATTTCATGTTGAGTCTTTTATATTAATCAAGTTATATGCCTTTGAGTTAACTTTAAGAGTAGTTTCGAGGTTAACGAGATTGTTTATAATCATTGGATCTGTGATTTTAACTTTGTTTAATGAGCCAACATTTTTGGAATGGTAACTTGCTTAATGTGGTTATGTGAGAGCGACCCGTACTAAGCATAGTAATATTGTTGTCCAAGTTTATATTATTATCTTAATTCATTTGCACTAGATTTAGAAAAGTCATTTCATGTGTTGCTCTATGGTGAATCATTAAACATCTGAGTGTCTAGAACCAATTATGTTAAATTAGTCTAGTGAACGTAATAACTTTTTTGAACTTGCATGTTTTCTTTGCTATAGTAATTTCATAGGAAAAATCTATATATTTAGAATCTCTATACATATATCTATCCATTCTTCATTCTAATCCTCCCAACTAAGATCCAAAAATATTTTATTTTCTTTATTCCATTTTTCTTGTTGATCTTTAGAGCTAGTCCTTCCCTGTGGGATCTATATCTTTTAAAACTATATCGTAACTGTATACTTGCAATGGTAACCATTTTTCTATTTAGATAAACGGTACTGGCAACGCCTGTTAGTATTTTGAACTTATATCTTATCGGTAGGAAAGTGGGAGATAAGGTTTTTGGCTTCATTATTAAATAAAAAATCCTAGGAGTTATTAGAGTCATATCCTTGCAAACAAAGAGTTGTGTCCATTGGTGAAAGATTGCATCACTTCATTGTGATTGGTTGAGAAGCTTTAATCTTATCCACAATGGATAGGCACCTTTTCATGATTAGTTGACTACCAAAAGGTGTCTTTTCTTTGGGTAGTTGATGGTGGTTGATGGTAGTTGATCGTTCTTATCTGGCGGTTGGTAGTTAAGCAGATTTGAGTAGAAAACCATCCAAGTCGCGACCGCGAGGTACATGTCATGACCGTGAACTTTTTGTTGGCAACTTTCTATTTTGAAGAATACTAAGTTGCTATCGTGAAATGTGTTTCTCTTCAGAATTCTTCTTGTAACTTCATCGATCTTTGACAACTTCGATCCTAAGCCAAATCTTTAAGTTCCACACATCTGTTTTCTCCTTTTTCACTCTTTTTTCATAGATTTCCACTTTAGATTATTTTACTCCCAAGATTTACCTAGTATCTGCATTTGTACCAAAAACAACTACATGCCATGTAAAATCTTTTATATGAAGTATGAAAATGACTTAAACTATAGTGTTTAGTGTATATAATTATAATGATAATAAGTGTAATTATACACTTATTAGGGGACCTAAGTTGAATGAAGAGAATCCACTCAGTAAGGGGGAGTCCATACTGACCAAGGAGTTCACTCAGCATGGGGAAGTCTTACATCATCTATCAGGTATTCCTATATCTTTAAACTATTTATTCAATTAATCTCTTCTACTATCTAGTTTGTTATCTATTCTAAAATGGGGGAGATTGTTAAACCCAAGTAATAGTACTTCACAGTACATAAACAATTTTAGTAATAACAAACTGTCTAGGATAGTGAAATTAATTGAGTACTAAGTAAACTCTTAATTAATCAAGTTTACTTGAGTTTGTTTAATGAAAAACAACTCAATTTACTAAGTGGTTAATTAATTTATGGCTTAGAGTAAGAAAACCTGAGTTAGCCTAGTATTACATAGTTTATAAGATATAGACTCAGCGAAGCTGAGTAAGCTTTTTGTTCATAAAAGCTAAGTTAGTTGACACTTAGAGAAATATATGACATAAATGCATTTAACGATTTCTATGAGGAACAAAATATTCTTTTGATGCTTTTCAGGAGAAAAGGTGCTGAGATTAAAGAAAATATTCAAGTGGTCTTCACAATGAAAAGGTATCAGTACGAAATGTTAGAGATTCCTCACTAATGTCCAAGCTAAAAGCAATCCTCTAACACGTGTCGTTTCTTAGTGTCTCCACGCAACTCTGCAACATCAGTAAGTCAATGAATTGCAAGCTTCCACGTTTCATCTCACATGCCTCTCTATCAGAACAAGTAGCTTGAAGGAAATGAGTTTTTGACGCATTCGGATTAACAAATTAATCTTGCACCTCAACATTTGAAATCTCTATCTCTAAACTTCCCAGAATTTATTTCGAATGGGAAAATTTGAAAGATATAAAGAGAAGAGAAATTGAAGACAAAGTCAGAACGAGAAGTTTGCAATAGCTACTTCCAAGAGCTTCAAGTATAAATAGAAGACTGAAGTAGACGTTTAAACTTGGTGACTCACCTTGAATTTCTTAAGAGCTGAAATACTACCAAAATATTCTAAGCATTCAGAAATTCCAAATTAAGCAATCAAAGCAAACACAAATCTTCAAATCAGTTTGTAATAGTGAGAAATCACTTTACATTTAACATTTTAAAGGATTCAACATATCTTATAAGTTGAAATCCTCTGTTCGTAATTCTTATTCGAAAATCTAAGTGATAGTTTAGTAAGGGTACCTGAACTATGATTGAGAGGTAGTGAGAAAGGAAGAAACTCTATGTAATAGAGTCTACTTGTTGTAAAGGTTTCTCCACCTAAGGAAGGAAGCAAAACAATAGTGGATTGATGGTCAGAAAGGAATCCAAGGACTAGAGGTAGGCTAGGGGCCGAACCAGGATAAAATCTCAAGTGTTAATGTTCTAACCTTTGTTTCTTGTCTTTATTGCATTTTGTTCATTCATCATTCTCTCTGTTTCACAAGTTTTACTTGACAAACAAATCCGAACTATGTAAAGTAATCAATAGCGATTGAAGATAAACTATGCCAATGAAGTTGAGTAGTTTATAGTTTTTAGACCAACTCAACATGCATCTAAAATCTGAACTTGGAAAAGTATTTTTTTATAAAATCTAAAAAGAATCAAGTAAAACATTCACCCCATCTGCTATTAACATTAAGCTGTTTCGGACCAACATAAACTTTCTAGGATAGTGAAATTAATTAAGTACCAAGTAGACTCATCATTAAACAAGTTGCACTTGAGTTTGTTTAAGGAAAAATAACTCAGTTTATTGAGTTTTAATTAAGTTATGGCTTAGAGTAAGAAAAGTTGAGTTAGGTTGAATATTACATAGTTTATACGATATAGTCTCAACTAAGTTGTATCGCTTTTATTCAATAAAAGCTGAGTTACTTTTGACACTTATGAAATTTATATGACACATGAATGTTTCACTTTGTCTACGAGAGATGAAATATTTTGTTAGAGCTTTTCTTAGTTAAAAAGGCACTTAAATTGAAAAGGATATTCAAGTGGTCCTCAACCCCAAAAGGTGTCAATATGGAATGTAGGAGATTCCTCACTAAAAATCCAAGATAAAAAGCATCTTCTAATATGCGCCATTTTCCAATATCTTCGAGCTCCTTTGAAACATCAGCAATCAGACAAATCATAAGCATCTACATCACATCTTGCACACCCCTCTATAAAAAATAATTGCTTGAAGTAAATGAGTTCTTGACGTATCAAGATTAACGAAATAATCTCGCACCTCAACCTTCGAATTCTCTGTCTCTAAACATCCTGGAATTTATTTCAAATGGAAAAATTTGAAAGCTATGAAAAGAAGAGAAATTGAAGATCAATTCAGGATAAAAAGTTTGCAACGGCTATTTCCAATACCTTCAAGTATAAATAGAAGACTGAAGCAGACGTTCAAACTTGGTGAATGATCTTGAATTTCTTAAGAGCTAAAATACTATCAAAATTATTCCCAGCATTCAAAATTTTCGACTCAAGCATTCTTAGCAAATGCTCATCTATAAATCAGCTTGTAATAGTGAGAAACCATCTTAGATTTAACATTTTCTAGTGCTGAAACTTGATTTCCATAAGGTGTTTGATTGTGTCTCTTAGAATTACATTGATGTTATTTCTGTCACTATGGGATAGAAGATGGATTTCTTGGCTGTCCAACTATAGTAAAATTTAACCACCTCTATTCTTATTAATGTTTCACCTAGTGCACCGATCCACTTACACAAAGGGGTCAAATAAGGCGACCTCCTTTCACCTTTTATCTTTGTCTTAGCTGTGGAAGGACTAAAATAATTGATTGACAATAGCATCAGGGAAGGATTGCTCTTGAGTTTCAAATAGGATGAGTCAAATACATATTTCCTTACTTCAGTTCGCGGATGACACACTCTGCTTTCTCCTGGCTAATGTAATACTCATTTCAACATTTATGTCAATTTTGAGATGCTTTGAGTTCATTTCTAGGTTTTTTGCGTTAATACTTTAGAACATCTATTGCGTTCTTGCACCTCTCTTTGGGATGCCAAATTGAAAATTCTCGATTACGTATCTTGGTGCTCCATTATGCATTAATTGGTTTCGAGTATTGAATTGGGAGCCACTAGTTGTAAAATTCAAGAAGTGGTTGGCAAATTGGAAAGGGAGCCGCCTCTCTTATATAGGACTTCTAGTACTAATCAAGTTAGTTCTTCCTTCACTCCATATTTATTTGATGTCCATCTTTAAATTGCCAGAGTTGGTGAAAGTGAAATTGACTTGGGTAATGAGGAATTTTCTTTGGTAGAAGGATTCAAATGTGAATGGAATTTGTAAATGAAGCTAGCCCATGATCAATTGACCAAAATGTCTAAGGGGTTATACATTCGGGGCTTTAGCTTTGTAAATTACAACTTACTTTTCAAGTGGCTTTGGAAGGTGAGGTAAGAAAATAAAATCTCTCTTTGGTTCATTTTTTACATTTATAGTTACGGTTTCCAATCTTGGGATTGCATTGTGAAATTAGATTCATCTAGTTTATCACCAATTTCGATGAATATTGTTTCTTGTTGCTTTAGAAATCAGAATATTTAGCAATATTTTATTAGTAATTGTCATGTGAGGGTTAGTGACGAGACTTCGGCTTATTTTTGGCATGATAAATAAACATTTGAATTAAACGCTACAATCATTTTTACCAGACTTATACACCATATGTATTAGGAAATAATCTTTATTCATGGTTGGTTGCGGTTTTGTTTTTGGGGAGAATGCGTTGTCAAGGCTGTTTTGGAAGAGGAACTTAAGGATTTCACTTTAGGCCCTGTTGCTTATGACTTCGGAGTTAGATTTGATTATCAACCCCAAACCTATTTTCGCCCATAGCAACTAATGATGTCAATGTGACATTATGGCAGTCGTGTTTCTCTATGGCCCAGGATCAGTTTTTTGTGGGGCATCGATGAGAAAACATTATTCTCAACGACTTCATTTTGCATTGGATACTATTAAACACCTCGTTGGTCATAGTCGACAAAGGAGTTAATATCATTTTGAGCTCTTTCTTCTCCCAAAGATTCGCTTCTTCAGTCGGTTGCTCTTTCATGGTAGACTCCCAACTCGTGTATTTCTCTTTTTGAGAGGATGCAATTCAATCACGGATGTTACTTGCTCTTTTTATTTTGAGAATGAATCACTAGATCATATATTCCTTTCATGTCATTCAAGTTTAAGAATATGGTATGAGGTTCTTGGATGGCTGAGAATTAATTTACCAATTCTAAACATGATGATTGGTTTCTCTGAGATATGGTGGTCGTTGATGAAGCCTGATTCATGTAGTGATTTTAGCACCTCACTTTTGTTCATTATAGCTTGACTTCTATAGAAGAGATGTAATAAATTCATCTTTGAGGGAGAGCTTTCTTCGGACGACATCTTCCTCTCGAGTGTGCATTATGTTGGTAACTATTTAAATGTAATAGACGATCATTGTGCTCTTCGGTTTCGGGTCTTTTTGTAAACCAGAGACTTTTTATTTGTAATTAAGCTCTAATTCTCACCTTGTTGTGAATTTCAGCTCTTCTATTATTGATAAAGGTTTGGCCTTATTGCAGCTAGTTCTCCGGTAATATTCTTTTTCCCTTAAAAAAAGAACTACACTTTTCCTTTTTACAAATAAATGAACAATACGAGAAATGGTAAATGGTTGAAATTTGAATGTTATGATTTAGATAACATGCCGGTGAGCTTATTCATGGTTTAAATTGTCAAAAATTTGAAATCCAAGGGCTTACAAATCAAAACTTTTGGTAAAATGTGAATATTTTTATGTTGTTTTTTAAATAGTTTATTTTCGTAAAAATTTATTAGATAAAACTATTATCTATTTAAAAGTTTTAATATCATAATAGTAATAAACCTATAAAAAAGCTTGATGTAATTGGGTATTCCAGTTTTGTTATTGGGAAATACAAGTGAATACCATATTTGAGTAAAATATTTTTCATTTTACAATTAAGGAATAATATTTTTTTTACTCATTTTATTGACTGTTCACATTCCTTATTAATAACGTTTTCTCTTCTTCTTATATGTGCCTCTTCTTCTTCTTCCTTTCTTGTCTCTGCTTCTTCTTTGTTTTTGTTCTCTGCATTCATATGTCTCTCATTTTCATTTGATTCTGTTTCATCACTTCGATCACGATTTTTCATTAGATTTTGATTTCATCGAGTCTATTCTTATTGCGTGAGTATTTTATTTGTAATTTTTTGATACTTTTTTCATCTTGTTTCTTATTTTTTCAGGATTTTGGATTGCGATTTGAGTTTTCAAATTTGGATCACGATTGAGTTTTTTTATTTGAGTCACGATTTGAGTTTTAGATTCAGATTTGCGATTTAGTTTTCTTTTTGATTTTGATTGAGCTTGTTTTTTGTTTTTATTCTTTTTTCCAGATTGCGTTTTGTGTTTTAGACCTTGTTTCTCTTTCTTAGCAATTTCAGTTGTGTTTGGATCTCTTTTTTTAGTGTTTTTGTGTTTGTTAGGTTTTTTGACTTTTCAATGGAGAAGATTGTTATTTTGGTACATTTTATGGAGTTTGAACTCATGATTTCAAGTTTCTCAAATATGATGTTTATGTGGTTTGATTGTTGACAAATCTGTAAGTTTTTTAGATTTTGAACAAATGATATTAAAAATTTTTCAAATCATTGGATATCAAGATAATATATTAAAATCCATTTCAGATTTCAAATTCAATACCAGTTGCAAATTAAGTCATATACCTAATACAATGAATATTATACTTGTATAATAATCATTATACCTCACTATAACGATTCAAAGAATATTCAAATCATTGGAGATGAATAAATTATTAAAATCCAGTTTTATATTTCGCATTTGAATAGTATATGATCATTTTACCAGTTATAATGGTAATTATACCAGGTATAATGGTCATTATACCGGGTATAACGGTCATTTTAACGAATAATATTAATGAATATTCAAACAATTTGATATAAAGAAGTTATCAATATCAAGTTTAATATTTCACATCAGAATCCATTTTTCAAATCATGTCATTATACTAGTTATAATGCAAAATAATGTAATACAAAATAATCAGAGAAAAGTATTAAGATCAAGTTTCAGATTTCGCATTAGAATAGTATAATAGTCATTATACCAGGTATAATGATTGTTATACCTGGTATAATGGTTTTTATACTTGGTATAATGGTTTTTTATACTTGGTATATTAACCATTATACTTGAAATCAGTGATCATTTATGTTCAGGTATTTTAAAAAATCAAAACATAAATTCACTTATTTTAAAAAATCAAAACTTAAAATGTGAGATTTGTAAAATTACACTATGGCATGACCTAAAATTCTTTTGTCTTTTTCTTGTACTTCCATAAAAACCCCTTTGTTATTTCGATGATTATTGAATAATTATAATAATTCTTATTTTTTGTTTAAGCATCTTAGCTTTTGGGCTTACTGAAGTATTTAGAAGGGTTTGTCTTCCATTGACTATATGATTTCATTGGATTCCGACTATTTGATATTCTATCTATTGCATCGTACTGCCCAACAAGCGACTTATAAACCATGTAACCTGTGAGTATCGTTAATCTCAAGAAATGATTACGGCATTAGTCACAATTTTGCTTTTTGCCCCACCATTTTAGTTAGTGATCACAACTTTTGAACATGACCACATGTTGTTTTGCTATTGTACCAACAAAACTTGACTATGCTTAAATGATGGGATATAATCTCTCCAACAGAGAACCATCCAGAAGATCGTATCCAGGTGAAGTTACACCTGGGTTGGTAGTGGCCTAAATTTTTTAATTAAGCTTTTAATTTATTTTTACATTTTAATCAATCTTTTTTTTTTTATAAATAAGGGGATTAGCAATCCACCAATACCTTTTGATTACACCAAAAGGCACATGGAGAACAACTAATCCAAGATACATATTAAAAACACATTAATAGTAAGAAAGTTACAGTTACGAAAGGATTGCCATCGGGTTGATAAAAAAGTCAGAGGAGGTAAGTGAAATCGGCCAGTTCTTCCATTTGAAAACAAACAATAATAAATGAATGCATTTATATAGAAGATTTTCCAAGGGGATTGAATCTTCAGAAATGAGCTTGTTTCAGCACTTCCAAAGTTCGCAATAAATGGAAAGTAAGAAAAATGTTCCAAAGTCACGTTGAAATTTTCCTCGAAAGTGGCCTCTCTAGAGTTAAAGGAAACTCACAATGTTCAAAGGGATGACCATGTCGATCCCAATCTATTGAAACATTGCAGTCCATACCTTGTAGCTGCCATGACAATGAATCAAAGCATGAGTCCATACCTTATAGCTGCCATGACAATGAATCAAAGCATGATTTAGGGTATGTTTGGAAACAAATCCCATAAGATAATGAAAAGAATTGAATTGAATTCACTCAAAAGAATTCAATTGAATTGGTTTCTCAAATAAATTCCTTTGTTTGAAAACTGCATTTTATATAAAAGAAATCAATTGATTGTTAATAATATATTTAACATTTTTCCAAAATAATTTATATAAGTATTTTGACTTCTTCAACTAAAAGTGTAAGAGAAGGTAAAAAAGCATATGAGGATTTTGTGTGTTTTGCATTTTCGAATTTATGTTTGTTTGTTAGCCGTTAGTATAGACGATGCATTTAATATTAGTACCTAAAAAGCCTGTAATTGCCTATATATGTTGAGCTGGCAGAGAGAGAGAGTGTGTGCAGGAGGTTGTTATAAACCTGTAGCTAGTGTTTGGCAAATTATGTGTGATTTGTGTAAAGCTTTGAGCTCTTCTACTTTACCCTTAATCAAATTCTTAGTTCTTTCCCTCTCATTCTATGTTTACTTCTTAATTTCGTTAATACCTGTATCATTTTGTATCAGAGCATCTTTTCGGCACCTGTGTTGAGCTCAAATCATGGTTAAGGCAGCTCAGTTGAAGGAAATGGAAGGGATCCTCATGGAAAAAATGGATATTAAAATTGATGAACGACTCGAAAGCAAACTCTCAAAGGTGGTCAAGGATTTGAAGGCCTATATTTTTTATGCAATTAAAGGCAAGGTTGCTGATGATGGATCTACCAAAAAATCCATTGGGAAACGAATCAGTTATGTGGATTTGAATGACGGAGCTGAGAAATCCTTTCAATTAATTGCGCGCTTCACTAAAATTGACTTTCCGGCATTTGATGGAGTAAATCTCAATGGTTAGCTCTTCAAGGCTGAACGTTTTTTTCAAATTGACCGAACACTACCTAATGCGAAGGTAAATCTTGCTTCACTCCATTTTAGTGGAAAGGCATTAGAATGGCATTAGTGTTATGTGATGGTAAGAGAGTGAGTTGGTTTACCCCAGTGGATTAAGTATGTTGTAGATCTGAAGGGACGGTTTGGTGAAAGAATCTTTGAAGATCCAATGGCAGAGCTCAAGCAATTGAATCAGCTTGGGGAATTGATGGAAGACATTGAGTCTTTTGATGCGTGTGCGCATAGAACTTCTCTCTCTAAAGATAACATCCTTAGTTGTTTCCTTACAAGACTCAAGGATAAAATCGATTATCCTGTTATGATGTAGGGATCTAAAACACTACAGCAGGCATATGTGCTGGCACAAATGTAGGATGCATACCTAACTAGCTTGCGCACTGGTACATCAGTGGGTGTCAAGGGTAATTTTAGCTCACCATCATAGTATGCAAATGCAAGGCCAACAACAGCGGTTCCTCTTAAAGCATTGGGCTCAAGTGACATGGCAGCTAAGTAGCAAGCTGAGAAAGGTGTGTTAGGGCCACCTCTCAAGGCTAGGAGGCTCACTGAGGTTGAAATGGCAGAAAAAAGATCTAAGAACCTCTTTTTTTAGTGTGATGAGAGGTTTTCACCAAATCCCATTTGTAAGAGGAAATACATGCATGCTATTTAGTTGTAGGAGTGTCAAGAAGGGGATGAAGATGTAGTTGGCGAAGGGGAGGAGGTTCCTACAGTTCTACTAATTTCACTCCATGCTATGGGATCAATTCAAGAACCTAGACATCACACAATGAGAGTGATTGGTAGGCACAAGAGGAGTGCGCTACACATTTTTATTGGCTCAGGGAGTACTTTTAATGTCCTTGATCAGGCTGTGGCAAAGAGGTTGGGCTGTGCACTTAAGCAAACTATGCCACTAGAGATCATTGTGGCTAATGGCACTATAATTCAATGTGATTCCATGTGTATTGATTTTGTGTGGCAGATGCAAGGGGAGGAATTTACTAGTGATTTCTTGGTAATGTCTTTGGGAGGTTGTGAAGTGGTTCTAGGAGTTTAGTGGTTATCTATGTTAGGCAACATAGTTTGAATCTTCAGTAAATTGACTATGGAGTTTGCAGTTGGATAGAGTTTCTGTAGGTTACAGGGCATAACTCAACCTTCCTTAAGGTTTTCTTCTGAACAAAAGATTATGAAATTACTACAACAAAGCCACCAGGCCTATTTGGCACAAATTCAAGCTACCACTAATTTTGAAGTAACAACCATATCGGATGAGCTGAGGTCTGTGTTGGAGAAGTTTGAATTCCTGTTTCACAAACTAACAACACTGCCACCACTTTGAAGTCAAGATCACAGGATTCCTTTTGGTTGAGGGGGCTAATCTAGTGAATGTTAAACCGTATAAGCATTCAGTCATGCAGAAGGATGTAGTGGAGATCATGGTGTAAGAAATGGTAGATTCTGGTACAATTCAACATAGTGTTAGCCTTTATTCTTCCCCAATGGTCTTAGTAAAGAAAAAGGACAACACATGGCATATGTGTATTGATTACAGAGAGCTTAATAATAGAACAGTCAAAGATAAGTTCCCCGTACCTGTGATTAAAGAATTGCATTCTACTACTATTTTCTCTAAAACAGACTTGACTTTTGCTTATCACTAAGTGAGGATGTGCCCTGCTGATATACACAAGACTACCTTTAAAACTCAAGAGGGCCATTATGAATTTATGGTTATGCCCTTTGGATTAACTAATGCTCGAACTACATTCCAGAGCTTAATGATTGCTGTTGTTAGACCTTATTTGAGGAAATTTGTTCTCATTTTCTTTGATGATATATTAGTTTACAAATGTGACATGAAGCAGCATATACAGCATCTAAATTGGTTTTTGGTAAATTAAAGGAGCATCAATTATTTTCAAAAAAAAAGCAAGTGTGTATTTAGGGCAGATAAAGTGGAGTATCTGGGCCATGTAATTCAGGCAGGGGGAGTTGTAACTAATTCCAGAAAAATTGAGGCTGTAAAGAATTAGCCTCCTCTTAAAACAGTTAAACAATTGTGGGGGTTCTTGGGCTTAGCTGGTTACTATAGGCATTTTATCAATCACTATCTTGGGCTTAGCTGGTTACTATAGGCATTTTATCAATCACTATGGCATGATTAGAAAGCCTTTGACTAAGAGGTTAAAGAAGGAAGGTTTTGAGTGGGATAAGGCTGCTAAAAAGGCATTTTCAAACTTGAAGGAAGCCTTGGTGACTGCCCCTATGTTAGCCTTACCCTCACCTACTTAAATGTTCATAGTGGAAACTGATGAATCAGATGTTGGCATTAGTGTATTTTTATAATAGGAGGGTTATCCTGTAGCATATGTGAGTAAGGCCTTGGCTACTAAGCATTGGGATTGCCTATGTATGAAAAGGAATTTGCTAGCCATTGTTCATGCTGTGAAGAAGTGGCATCATTACTTGTGCTACAGGAATTTTTTAATTAAGACAGACCACAAAAGCTTGAAGTTTAAGCTTAAGCAAAGGATCACAACCCCCCAGCAACAAAAGTATATGGCTAGATTATTTAGCTATGATTTTGACATCACCTATAAGCAAGGGAAGGACAACATAGTAGCAGATGCACTTTTAAGGTTACCTGTAGTAGAACTTACTACCATTATGATATCAACTCCAAATAGTAGTTTAATTGAGGCAAATTGGTAACAAGATGGAGAGCTGCAACAGTTGCTGAGGGAAATGAAGCAAGGAACTTATAACTTGTATAGTTGGAAGGATGGAATGTTGAGAAGATAAGGGAGATTGGTGGTTGGGAAGGATGAACAACTCAGGAAAAGGTTGATTGGGTTAATGCATGACCCAACAATAGCGGGGGCATTCAAGTAATCTGGCCACATTTAAAAGATTACAATTGACTTTTTATTGGAAGGGAATGGAGAGGGATGTTAGGAACTATGTGTGAAATTATGGGATTTGTCAAACCTGTAAGTATGAGACTAGCAGACCTAATGGGTTGTTACAACCATTATCAGTGCTTGAAAGTTTGTGGAGTGACTTGAGCATGGATTTTATTGAAGGTCTACCCATGTCTAAAGGGAAGGATTTGATCTTGGTAGTTGTTGATAAACTAAGTAAATATGCACATTTTGCCAACCTTAGCAATCCCTTTACTACTCAAGAGGTGCCTGTTCG